>JAJJWW010013440.1:0-287908 GCA_023531295.1 Papaver armeniacum
TGCCCTGCAAGCATGCTCGTGGATCATGACGCGAAATAACTTAGCCTACACCGTACCCAACTTACCCTCGTTCTCGCAAAAGTTTATTAAGAAAGTAAAACTCGCTAATACGACAAAAACGCCTTTTCGAGGCCCTAAACGATGGAATTTGCCACCTCCGCGACTCATGCATGTCTTGATCTTTGGGCCGTTTCCCCATCAAAATGGACTCCTCTTAAGCTAAATTACGACATTCGGGTTTTTCGCTCCGTATAGGCTATAGTCATTTTGTAAATGCCTTGATAGAAGTATGAGCATCCACTTGCTTGCATTTAACTAAGCCTCATCAAGTATGGCCACAATCATCTCTCAAGCGGCTGACCTACCGAGCTTAGATGATATGAGGGGGCTGTATGTCGCAATCATCTCCGAATTAGATGATATGAGCGACAGTGTCAGACCGTGCAGTGACTCACACTAAATGTACTTCTAATTAGGGGATTCAAATCACAGATCTACACCGTGATTATCGGTATGACCTCAAAGAGGCAAAGAAAAATAATTCTCGAATAATAATCTTCACACCCGTCCAAGGGTGAATACATCAATAAAAGAGAGAGGTTTTGGCCTACACGTGCCGTATACCCACATAAGACTTCAACTAAAGACAACCCTAGACTAATAAGGGCACCCCCTGACCATGGCTAAGAAGGGATATGACAAATGCCTAAGCCTTACAGATATCCTGTTCTCAAGGATGAACTTGGGAAAAGAGGGATTTGATGGCAAACTACGCCCTCCCCAGATGTATCTCCATCCGTCAGAGGAGACTATCATCTCCACCGTGGAATAGCTCGACTACTAAAAATGGTGCGAGAGTTGAGAATCTGACAAAGTTTCACACCCTAAACAAACCCTCCTTGTCAATGTTGGGCAATGATGTTCTGTGTAATAACTCCTTGTCCAAGCTTTGCTTAAGTCATGAAACGTGAAAATGGGGTGATGCGGAAGAAGCAGCAAATAAGCGATAGGCCACCGCCTCCAATTTTCTCTAAACTCTGTAAGACCAAAAATTTTGTCGGCCAAATTTTGAGAGTCTTGCGTAGGGTTGGACGTACACTGACGAGCATGCCGCAGCGTAAGTAAACCCAATCCCCAACGCAAAAACTCTCTCCGCTCTACGCCATCGACCGCTGCTTAATGCGGTCGAGACCGATAAGATTCTCGCGCAGATCGTCATTATTCCTTGGTGTAGATAATCAATGCATCACGAGTGATCAATGCCACCCGTCTGATGGAGTCCAAACTGCGGGAGGAGAGAGTAGTTGATAGAGCTTGAAACTACAGGAGTTTCAAACTAGTGCGGTAAGAGGCGCGAACCACCACTCGCCAAAGACAAATGCTAAGAAACCCACTTGTTGGCCTCGTATACACATACAACGTAGAATACGATCTCCAGCAAGCATTGACATCATCTGCTTGGCCGTTCTGTTTATGGATGGTACGAAGTGCTCAGCGTGAAGAGAAGTACCAACACTGAACAAGGCTAAGCAAAACCCACTAAGGAAAACAAGATTCTATCTATACAATGGTGGCAGGAGTACCATGCACTTAAGGACTCAGACGACGAAAAGTTTTTCTACACTTGTGCCGTGTAGGGATGACTTAAAGCAATGAAATGAGAGTATTTAGTGAAACGGCCAACGATTACCATAATGACATCGCGACCTTCGTATTTAGGCAACCCTTTAGAGACGAAATCCATGCCTGATGTGCTTCTCTAGGCTTGATCGAATGGAATAAGAAGACCACAGGTAACTTGTGCTCCACCTTATGTTGTTAAGTGTGACATCACAGTTGTTGACAAATCAGATAATCATGCTTCATACCCTCGCCAATGAAAGTAAGTCTTGGCACGTTGGTAGTCAAGCCAGACAGCCTTGAGCGACTTTAACGGGCGATGAGGGATAAATATTATAACTTACTGTCTAGCGGGCCCCAAACTTTACCAATGTAAATTCTTCCCCGAAAACTTCAAAATGCCATTAGTAAGGGTATATCCCGTATCTCGCATGGAAGAGATAGTCGGGCTTAGAATCCAATAACCGCATGGGTCATCTATATAGCTAGTGAGAATGTCTTCAAGCCATTTTGGTGTTGTTGCCGTAGAGAGAAGAATCACACTTAGAAAGAGCATCGCCTACTCCGATTGTCCGAACTCCTTCTTGTAAGCAGAGTGTAGTCATACCTCAATAATTTAGCCATCCATTGGCCAAGAATCGCAGGTGCGCTTGTCGATCCATAAAAATCGGATATTTTTGATGATCCAGAACATCGTAAATGAGACCCTAATAAATACGATCTCCATTTGGTGACAGTATAAGCAATTGCCAGCAACTCCTTTTCAAGTGGATAAGGCTTCGATATTGGACTCTACACCTTTGCCGAAGAAGGCAATTGGTCTCACTGCATTAATACGCTCCCACTCTAGATTACTAGCATCAGTTTCAAGTTCAAATTCTTAGTGAAATCAAGAGCGAGAACAGGTAGAAGTAACTACTCTCTTTAGTTGTGCAAAAGCTAACCTCGGGCAAAGATCCGGCCCAAGCAAAGTTGCCTTTGAGCAGCTCTGCATGGTTTACAAATTCAAACCGTAACCCTTTAATAAATCCTCGCGATAAGAACTGTCGCACTCCGTAAAACCTCGTAAGGTTTTTTAAGTGTAGTTGGTCTAGGCCAATTTAACATACATTCGATTTTTTGCCGGGGTCACTGCTACTCCCTTGCCGCTAATTATGCCTAGATACTCCATTTGTGGTTGTCCGAAGGAACACTTGTCGCGCTTTAACAAACAAGGAATGCTTGTGCAAATAGACAAAAACGATATGCAAATGTTCACAAAGTGAGGTAGCCATGTCTGGACTATAAATGAGTATATCATCGAAAAACACCAAGATGAACTTCTAAGGTATGGGCCAAAGATGTCATTCATTAATGACTCGAAAAGTAACAGACCATTTGTGTAAGCACTGGGCACATCACTCGAATTCAAAACGACTGCAGAAAATGGAAGCGCTTTTAGCTATGTCATTTAAGTAAACCTCAATCTCGATGATAACCCGCTAGAAGATCAAGTTTGGTGAATATAGTAGCGCTCACAATTCACCTAATAATTTTTCTATAACCGGATAAAGGTACTTATCTTTAATAATGATAGTATCTGGGCCTTACGAATATAGTCGTACACGTAACCGCTCACCAGCTGCCTTTCTTTCTTGACTAAGATGACTCGGTGAGGCTAGGTGTGGTTATAATGTATTATCAACCAGATTTCTTGCACTGGGCTTGCTCAATCACTCCCTTTGAATATACTGACTCTCGTATGGCGTAAGATTTGGAGGGCAAAGAATGGGAATCGGGACGATGTGGTGGTCATGAGTTCTTCAGAGGTAGTGGTAGGTGTCCGAAAATGGTAGGAAATTGCTCCAATCGCAAAGAATGGGTGGTGCTATGATTTCGTAGGTGAGGTTACTCAAGAGAAAAAATTGACCAATCAAACTCACAGGCCTTTTTTGCAAATAGTTTCCTTCAAGAAGGAATTGACATATGAGATAAGGTGGTCAGTTTCTCGTAGGCCGATCGCCTCAATTTCCCGACCAGGCCGAAACTTAATCAATAATTTCTGAAGTCGAAGACCATAGGACCGAGTTCGCATCCAATCTACACCAAACACTCATGTCATACCCCGAGGCCTGTAACGTGCAAGTCAGCGAGAAAATGATTTACCTTGATACCTAAGTGAATGCGTCGAACATTGTGCTTGGCTTAACAATTTGTTGCCATCACCAACGCCACTTGCAAGGGCTAGTAGAATCGATCCTACATCCACTTTTACTTGCACTTGGTATCTAAGAAGCTATGAGTGCTTCCAATTATCAATTAAAATGGGCGTAGCTCTGTTGCTTGACGGCTCCCTTGATTTTAATGGTCAGAGTGTGAAATCGACCTACCCAAGGCATGTACCCCGAGATCTCCATGTCTTCTTGTAATTCTTCGATAGTTGAGTGATCTGCCGCTTGTTTCGCATGTCAGGAAGTATCATCACTATCTCGGCTATTATCATATACAATTGTTGTTTGTTACACTTGTGTCCTCTAGAAAAAGGGGGCTCATCGCAATTGGCAACACGTGCCTTTCTCTCGTTTGGCACGACAGATATGTGAGTTTCTTCATGTGACCGTAATTTCGACTTGTTATTGGACTAGTAACAATGGATTAGTAACTAGAGGGGTAAGATTAGGAGGTTTGACAGGGTAAGAAAAGGTTTGCTACTGACGAAAACTTATCAAGTATTTTGGGTCGGGAGCCTTAGATGTTTTCTCTAAGATACATTCTTGCCTTCTCGCTAAAAATAGTCCTGCTGTGAGAAGTAGGAGAAAACATTTCTACCACTAGTTTGATATCCTCCTAGACCACTGAATAAAACTATGAATGAAGTAATCAAGCCAAGCATGGGAAGGATTCTTTGCTAACATTAAAGCTTTGAGTTCTTTTCAAATTTTTCGAGCAATTCAAAATCGAAACGAGTTTGATCTAATTTATTGAATTCACCTACAACATTATCATGGCCTATTTCTTGAAATCTAGTGCAAACATCAATGAAATCCTCCCAATATAAAAATACCTTGCCAACTGATAACTCGAACCACACACATCCGCTTTGCCTTCCAAGTACAAATGGTTGCTAGATTCACCTTCCTCATCATCTGCTATTCGGGTGGGAGAAGAAGTATTTGCATTTACGGACCCAAGCTCGGTTCGTGCCATCAAAACGAGGAAAATCGATTTTAGGTCCTGGTAGAATCAGAAAAACTGACTGGTCACCCACTCTGAGGATTAAAGTGTATCGCTGCTGAGGAATTCGCTGATGACCAGTAGAGTTGTCAGAGAATGGTGTTCTCCTTCTCCCACGTGACAGATTGGTGATTTGCACGAGAGTTACTCCTAGAGGTTTTCAGCTTGTTTGAGAATCACCTAAGAGCCACTTGATCTTTGCAAGAGAGCTTTCACTGCATGGTCGGGGTGAGCAAGTGCATCGTATCTCATCACTTACTTCTTCAATTCCAAACTCATATTTCTCTCGAGATTCGTCCAATTTCGTAACCTAGTACCATCCCCGCCATGATAATTGCCAAGGATAAACCCACCGATACCACTTGTAGTGATCTACACTCACAAACAAATTTCTAATTAGGATTCAAATCACAGATCTACACCGTGATATTGGAGAAGGACCTCAAAGAGTAAAGAAAAAATAATTTGACACACCTCTACACCCGTCCAAGGGTGAATACAGACCAATAAAAGAGAGAGAGTGGTTTTGGCTCACACGTGCCGAGCAATTTTACAAGACTTCAACTAAAGACAACCCTAGAATTAATAAGGGCACCCCTGACTATGGCTAAGAAGGGATACACGCACCGGCAATGCCGCAACTCATTGCGCGCCTACGACTTTCCCTACTCTAAAGGATCAAGACACCGTAGTTCATCCACGAAGGGACAAGAACTTAATCCAACTCGCTTGCATGGCCGTGGCCAAGCAATACGGAAATGGCCTAGTCCGTATAGGCTCGTTTCATTAAATGCATCCAAGTGATGCATGTTTGTCCGAAATATGGGCATAACGATGCTCACATCAAATGCCCTCTTCATGTAGGTTACGCAACTATAAACGAGCCTTAGGCATCATTTATACTCCTTCCGTAAGCTTATGAAGCCTACTTGGTGCATAGTCCGCATATGCACCATCAACCAACTACCCTCTCTCCCATATATGTCTTAATGGAATTTCTACAAGTATGAAAAGGGAACCAAAAATCTTTCATCAACTCCCCGTTTACTATTCATGGCCGTTGCCATGTATTTTCCTCGACATCCGCCATGTTGGCCGTAATACAACCTGGCGTCCTGGCCATGCTGGTCGCCCATCGCCATCTCATAACCGCCATGTTGGCCGCCCAACGTGTTCGAATTATGCTTTCTGAGCATTTGATTTGAAACCCTAATTTTGATCGATTGTTGATCAATTGATGATCTACTGAAAATCAACCAATGAGTGAGAGAGGGACCGGATACATGGGATGTGGCCGACCATGTAACGACCAGGTGATCGAATGAGCGTGCACCAAAGTCCTTTGTAAACGACCAATTGGTGAAAAGATGATTAAATGCTCGTTTAATCATTATTAATATATTAAAATAGTGCTCGCATGAGCATTAGGTGGTAAAACCTAGTTATGCAGAGAAGAGGACCGACCAAGGGGTGCGAAAAGGCCTAGGTGGTCGTGGGACCAGCTGGTGGTCGATTGATCAAGTTCAAGTTGGTTGGAAAGAGTTTGAACCCAATATGAACTGTAAAAGATTAATTAGGTCAAAATCATTAATAGGATCTGGGACCGGATTCTGCAAGCCTAAGGGCCGACCTTGGTCGGTCAAGGTGGCATGCCCGTGTCACCATATGGTCCGTGGATCGAATTCTCGAGAATTTTGGTATTTTTTGGTGCGCGTTCGAGCAATATTTTGGATTTCAGAAGAGTTTGATCTTGACTGAAACTCTCGATTTTTGCTTGAGTGAGCAAGTAGAATTTCGCTCGCGCGACCAATATATTGAGAATATTAAAATAATTTTATTTTAATATGTGCCGTGAGAAGCCCGTTCGGTCACGTGACCAATTGACTTTTTGGCTTTTTTGATAGTTTGAGCAATATTTGAGAAATATGGAAAAATTAGGTTTTTGCTCAAACGAAGGAGTTTCATGAGATGAGGAAAGAAATAATAATAATAAAATAAGGAATTGGAGGTGTGGGACCGACCACGGCTAGGGCATGGCCGGCCGACTAGTAGGCCCGGTCCCGTGTTCTTTCCTATTTTATATTATTATTTTCATCATTTGAGGAAATATGGAGAAACTAAGAGTTTTGCTCAAACTAGGAAGTTTTCTCAAACAAGGAGTTTTCAAGAGACAAGGAAAAATAATAAAATAATTTTAAAAAAAAAGAAAAGGAAGAGGTGTGGGACCGTCCGGTGGGCACGGTCCCGTGAGCGCCTCTTTATTATTTTTTAATTATTTTTCCTTTCCGATTTTGCATAGGTTTCCTCGTTCGTCCATATTTTTGAATGCTCGTTTATGCATTTGGGTGCTCGTTCGTGCATTATTGTTAAGTACATTCGCATCATTTTCGGGGCTTACTTGGTGGTGGCCCCAGATGCCCTAACAATGCTGAATATTTATTACTAATTCATGGAATTCAAATGAGAATAAGCCACAAAATGGAGTAATAAAATAGATTGATTATCTATTACTAATTCATGGAATTCGGCCGGGAATAAGCCATGAATCGGAGTAATGAGATAGATTGATTATCTATTACTAATTCATGGAATTCAGTCGAGAATAAGCCTTGAAACAGAGTAATGAGATAAAATAGATTATTTTTCTAGGAATTCGATTGATGAATGTTGCGCTAGAATTAATCTATGAATTTCTCTATACTAGCATGCAATATTTCAAGGAGCATTGTTTATTCGAGAATGAAGTATGAGATGATGGAAGCATATCATACTCATTCTGAATGTTGATCGTGCATAGTCGGGAACAGTGTGGCATCCCGAAGACGTTAGCACTCTATACTAGCATGCAATATGTCTAGGAGCCGTCCAATCGTTAAGAGATTCTATACATATTCGCTCTACATAGTCAGTGAACAATGTGGCATCCTGAAGACATTAACGCTCTATACTAGCATGCAATATGTCTAGGAGCCGTCCAATCATTTCGATTCTATATAGAGGTGTTGATGAAGTATGCTCAGTGCCGAAAAGCTCAGCCGGGGAGGATTTACGAATAACATATTCGTACAGAGCTTTGAGAGGGTGTACGCTCAGTCAGAGATTGTGAAAGGAGCTTTCACGAATCCTAAAATATGAGTTTCACATACATCTCTGAAGTCGTGTCAGAAATATGTAAGATCATGATTTTACGATTTTAGCCTTTGTTAAAAATCCACCGTCAACACTTATTTTTCTGTTATCGAGGTTTTGTAATCTCTTTCACGCAAAATAGATAGAAATCGCAAAGTTTTATTCGTCTCAGATTTTATGATTCCTCAAGATAGATATCTGAAAATTGATTTTAAGTGATCTTTCGAAGATTGTTCTTTACGGGTGGTTAAGAATTTAGGTTGCTCTTATGGAGTCGCAAGTTCCGGATTTGTGAGGTTTGCTAGCTTGGCAGTATGTTCATGTATGAAGGACTTAAGCTTCCTTGCACCATATTAGATGATTGGGCAGTATGTTCCCGAATGAAGGGCGAAGTTGTCTTTCATTGTGTCATGCTTGAATGGATTTGTTATCCCATAACTTTGTTATGGATAATATCTTTCGAGGAACCCGATGTTCCAAGGCCTTGCCAATTCTTCACTATTATGCATCAGTAATTTGTAATAGTTTTTCCGATTACAGTGAATGATCCTTCCCAGGTGGGTGTAAATTTGCCAGGTTCCCGTTGGCAGATAAGCATCGAAGGACAAGAACGCCTGGATTGAAATTCATTTCATATACTCGTTTCTTATATTCTCGCAAGAGTCATCGTTTATAGTTTTCCGTTATTTGCATAGCCTCTCTGTTTTATTCTAGGTCGTTCAATTTTGTTAAAGTGACATCACTTGTCAGATTTTTCTCCCATGCTTCGATATTTGTAATTGGGATATTTTCATCGTCGGTATGATGGCCTAAGCGGCATATGTGAGCATAAAGCTTCTCATATGGTCATGCGATAGTCCTAGATAATATTGTGCAATTATTTGCACCCCTACAAGAAAAAACTTAAAAAGAGATTTTAACTTTATTGCTGATAAATTAGCAAAACATTGTAGAAGATTTGATATCTGTAATGAATGGTGGGGAATCAGTCCTGTTTTCTTACCTCAACATTTGTAACTTTTCTTCTTTAATACAATGATTTATTTAGCAAAAAAAAATAATATTTGCACCCCTACAAGAAAAACGGAGAAAGAAAAGTATCTAATTGTGTCAACTGATAATTTTACCAAATGGGTAGAGGTAAAAGCTTGTCCATTCATCTTCATCTCGTATGTGTTGCAGAGCTTTTACCTCTTTGAGCGGAATCGAAAGGGAAAATATCCTACCTACTTTGATCGTGAAAACTTAGGGATCTGCCATCATGGATGAAAAGCAAGCTAGATAATCAAAATACTTGTTTGTTGCTCCTGCAGAGATGTTGAAAGGTGATGTTATGTATCTGCTTAACATACTGTTCGACTAGCCACCTAACTGAAGGCTGGAGAAAGACAATTATTTCTGGGAAGACCACCTCTACTATCAAGAGTAGAAATGCCTGATGTTGACTATTACAGATTTAGTTAGGAGTTAAACGAGAAAATATTTGATGGGGGCAAAATCCGAAGGGGGCATGGGGGACGAATCACAAGCCAACACTGTTCTTCTTTATTTGACGATTTAAAGCCAACTCACGCTATGATTTTGCACTCCCAAATTACCCCTCCATTAATATCGATCAAATCTCGTTAAATATCTAAAATAATAACTAACCTTAACTAGGTCCATGCAAACCGATCGTTTATGTAAAGAAAAAACACACGATCTCACGTAATTATAGGCTCTAATATTGAAAGATACTTTTACCTTATTAAATTACTTAGTTTAGCTTTCAAAACCTAAACTTCGTTTCCTCTCCGTACGATTCTTCAAGCCAGAGGTAAGTTCTTGATCTAATAATTTAATCTAATACCTTAGTTACCGATCAAAAAAAAAATCTAATACCTTAGCTTTCCCAATTTTGTAATAAGTAGAATTAATTTTTTTGCTGCCTTCGTGAGTTTTGATGGATGCTTACACCGAACATGTCAAATCTTAGATGATTAGTGTTTTCCTAATTTTTTTTTCAAATTTAGCATATCATCTTTTTTCTTTTTTATATGTTAAACCGCATCATTGCATCATTGTTTTGTCGAGATTAATGGAAGAGCAAGAGATGCGTTATTGAATTGAATTGAATGATACTTGCTAATCCATGAGAATTTATGTCGGAGGAACACTATGTTCGAACAAGCATCGAAGGAAAATGGGGCATGAGAAGAGAATCCCAATCCTTTCCAAGAAAACAAAAACTCAGTAGCAGCCTTTTGTTGTTTTTGTAGTGGGTATACCCCTGGTTTTAGAGATTGTCTAGCTTTTGCTGTAGCTGTTCTAGCACTGTGGTGCATTTCTTTTCTTTTTCCTAATAATGGCAGTCAATTTTGTGATCAGAAGTTGATTTATCAACAAATACCTTTATCACTCTACTACTTTGTAATCTTTTCGCATTTCTGTTCAATTCGCTAGTGCAAAAGTCAAATGCTTTCTTCGCAAGAATCGTACTAGTTTTTTGTTTTTTGTTTTTTTTTCTGAAATGGAAGATTATATTGAGAGAAAAACAAATAAAACCAAGAACAAAGAGTTACATGAGTCTCCTAGACAACTGAAAACGTTGAGACTGGAAACAACTAATATAACGACGGTGTATAAAATTAATATACACTAACTGAATTTTCTACCGACACCATCATCCCACGTTTTTTGTTTTTAAGCTAACTGCTAGGTGTTTAAGTTGTTACGTTAATTAAGGAGAAAAAATATCCGTAGTTAAAAAAGATTTAAATGAAGGGCAAATTAGGAACATAAAATCATAGCGTGAGTTGGATGGAAATCGTCCAAATAAAGAAGGAAAGGTGTCTCGCCGCGATTCGTCCCCCATGCCCCCTTCGGATTTTGCCCCCATCAAAAATTTTCTCGGAGTTAAACATGAACACTTGTAAACCGGCCTATATAGTTGGCTTATCTTTCTTTTCCTTTTTCATTTCCTACCAATTTCCCGTAATTTGATTTTGTTCATTTAGTAAAATTCGTGTGATTCAAAAAAAAAAAAAAAAAAAGTGTTCGACTAGCTATAGGTATTTTTGTAACCATTGGTCGATGACTTGATATTTCGCTTTGATTGGCCGGTCACTAATCGGGACTCACTGGTCACTCGCACTTTGGAGATTTCCAAATCGATTATCGATCACAGGGCATGTTTATGGCCTTGTACTCGATGATGTTGCTAGTGGAGGGAAACTCTTGTCTAAGGCTGAGTTTGGTAATGCTTATTTTTTTTCAAAAGCACTTTTAAAACCTATATATGTCAATAAATTTTGAAGTTGGTGTTTGGTAAAAAAAAAACTAAAGTGCTTTTTATCCAAAGCACTTCCCAAATTCCTCAATTTTTAAAAGTCGGGGAGGAGGAGCTTTTAAAAGCTACAAAAGCATAAGCTGTGGTCCCACATAAATTTAATGCTTGATTTATCTTTTTATCCCTACTTTATTTTATAAATGACAAAAGTTACCCTTAAATTTATATACAATCAATTTTTTACTATTTCTTATACTGCATTCTTTAAATATTATTATTTTTTATTATTTCGAACTATTTTATATACCATTTATTTAATTTGTCAATAGTAGAAATAAAAACAAATATTAAATAATTACTTAATTTTAGTTTCATTTTTTGCTTGAATAATTACTTAATTTGTCAATAGTAAAAATAAAAATAAAAATAAATATTAAATAATTACTTAATTGTTAAGTAAAATAATTTCTTAACAATCATAATGATAGTGGTAATTAGTATGAACATTAATATTATATAGTAAAACAATTAATTATTTTTAAACCCAATAAAATTGAATAAAACTACCATGAGTGATATGTCTGTTTTTGTCATTTGTTACAACAACAATGGTTGAATCTGAAAGCTTACCAAACACATTTTGATTGCTTTTTTAATCAGCTTCAACTTTAATTAATATTTTACCAAACATCTAATCGCTTTTTTTCTCACAAAGACAAAGACATCAACGCACAAAGTTAAAAGTGCTTTTACAAAAGTCATAAAGAATACCAAACTAAGCCTAAAGCTATGTACGATTCTTCTTCGTGATGGTGTGGTGAAAACCATCCCGATGCCAGATCCATTTTTATTGCACGATCAGTGGACGAATACCTTCCATCTCTTTGGGTTGTCTGGTTTGAGGAGCTCGAGTAGATCATCCATCTCGTTTTCTATTCCTGGTATTTCTTCGAATTTCTCATTCACTGTTATCGGAAAATCCATTAGGAAAATTCCCATTGCTTGTGATTTTACTACAGTTTGGGTTTGATATTTGAATCTAAATTGTTTGATTTTAGCTCCACATTTTAATTTTCTCCTGGATCTCTTCGTGTTGTCCAAAACAGATTATGTAGGTGCCTTTGTAATGGTAGTGAGAGTATGAGCATGAAAGTACGTTCTCAACTATTAGGTGACATATACTAAGGATAACACTAGATTCTCAATTTTTTTATGATTCATCTCAAGAGAAGTGAGGGTTTTGCTAAAGAAATTGACGGGATGCTCCTTTTCGTCCTCGTTGTGATATATCACAACACTAATATATGTATCGATGGACGATGTTTAAAATTTGTTCCTCGTTGGGGTTTATGTAGTATGGGCAGAGTGGCAAAATATTCTTTGATCTTTTGGAGCATGTCCTCGCACTCTTGACTCCAAGTGAACTCTAATTCCCTTTCTTCAGTTTATCGAAAAACAGCTTGCACTTATCGAAGGATCTTAATATGAACTTATTCAAGCTACCAATCTTCCGTTGAGCTTTTGAACATCCTTCACGGTGACTGAGGATGACAATTCCAGAATCTCCTGGACTTTTGCTTGGTCTACTTGGGTTCCTCGCTTAGTTACCATGTAACCTAGGAACTTGCCCGATGTAACTCCAAATGCGCTTTTTGCCGAGTTAATCTTCATTTGGTAATTTCTCATTTACTCGAAGATTTCTCTCAAAGGCGTTGTTTGTACCCCATTAAAATGGTGCACGTGCGTACAACACAAGCTATTGCATAATAGTGAAACACGGTTTATTGAAGAAACTTGTTTGGCTTATTGAGGAAACCCAACCGGACTTATTAAGGAATCCCGGTGGTTTATTAAATAAACTAACTCTGGTTTATTGAGGAAGCCCAAACCGGACTTATTAAGGAAGCCCGGTGGTTTATTAAAGAAACCAACTCTGGCTTATTGAGGAAGCCCAACCGGACTTATTAAGGAAGCCCGGTGGTTTATTAAGGAAACCAACTTTGGCTTATTATAGAAGCCCAGTTGGTTTATTATGGAAACCCGTGGGTTTATTGAGGAAACACACATAACTTATTATAGAAGCCCGGTTCGGTTTATTGTGGAAACTCGTGGGTTTATTGAGGAAACCCACATGACTTATTATAGAAGCCCGGTTGGTTTATTATGGAAACCCGTGGGTTTATTGAGGAAGCACAGTTGGTTTATTATGGAAACCCGTGGGTTTATTGAGGAAACCCACATGGCTTATTATAGAAGCCCGATTCGGTTTATTGTGGAAACCCGTGGGTTTATTGTGGAAACCCGTGGGTTTATTGAGGAAACCCACATGTCTTATTATAGAAGACCGGTCGGTTTATTATGGAAACCCATATGGCTTATTATAGAAGCCCGGTTCGGTTTATTGTGGAAACCCGTGGGTTTATTGAGGAAACCCACATGGCTTATTATAGAAGCCCAGTTGGTTTATTATGGAAACATGTGGGTTTATTGAGGAAACCCACATGGCTTATTATAGAAGCCCGGTTCGGTTTACCGAGTGAGCGGATAAGGACTTATGTGGTGATTGTTCTTTGGGCTTATTCTGTATTATTCTACAGTTCGAGTGAGCGTCTAAGTAAGCAGAGCTCATAACCTCGAGTTATGTATATAGAACTAATAATAAGTCTTCTCATCTTTAAAACACCTAAGTCCTAACAAAGATACCAACCTTCTTGTACTTCCAGACAAGTAAGGAAAGCCAGGTGCTGGTGTTGAGTTAAACAAACAAACAGGAGGGAGTCAGATAATAAGAAACTAAAACAAAGACTTTTCGGAAATTTCCTTGAATTGGGACATCATACCAAAGTCGTACAAGACGGACTTCGATATGGTTTTATTCCCTTCATAGTGTCAGAGGTTCTCTTCTTTTTCGCTTTCTTCTGGGCGTCCTTCCATTCGTCTTTGTCACCTACGGTAGAGATCGGATCCTGCTGGCCGCCGAAAGGGATTCTTGTTTTAGATCCTTGAGCAATCCCTTTTCTTAATACCCTTATTCTCCTTTCATCTGGAGCTGCCGTAACTTGGGCTCATCATGCTATACTAATGGGGAAGGAAAGACGCGCAATTTATGCTTTAGTAGCTACTGTTTTAATGGCTCTAGTATTCACCGGCTTTCAAGTAATGGAGTATTACCAAGCACCCTTCACGATCTCGGACAGTGTATATGGTTTTACCTTTTCCTTAGCAACCGGCTTCCACGGTTTTCATGTGATTATAGGGACTCTCTTCTCGATCGTCTATGGTTTCCGCCAATATCTTGGTCATCTAACCAAGGAGCATCATGTTGGCTTTGAAGCAGCTGCATGGTACTGGCATTTTGTAGACGTGGTTTGGTTATTCCCATTTGTCTATATCTATTGGTGGGGAGGTATATGAAGATGAAGGAAGCTTGAGCAATTCAAGCTCGAAGAGGGGATGAATTTATACGTATAACAAGTAAGTGAACAACCTAGGTGGGTTAAGTAGATTTCTCTTACTCGACTAAAAGGAGAGGCCTCTCTGATCGGGTTCTTTCGAATCTAGGACCTACTTGTAGGACAATAAAGTGAGTTCCTCCCTTACTTTAACAAGTAAGTGGGAGTTTACAAAGTATAACATCATCCAATTCCGTACCATCACTTCGTAGTCACGAGTGAGTCCTCAAACCCACCCTTGAAGTCGACTAACCCCGCTTCCGTTGATTCTCGTCTCTTTCATTTTCTTACTGAACCTCTCTTTATTCTGACACATAAATGCAGGAATCGAAGAAATGATGGCAGATTATGTTCACCAAGAAATGACCCGTAGTTGGATCTCGGTCTATTTGAGATTCTTTCTTTTCATCGTAATCAAAGATCTTTTCTTGTCAATCCTTCTTTTTCCAATTAACCGAAGAACCTAATGGTCATCCTTGGCCTGCTATTGCCAAGACCTATCTTAAGCACCTTCAACAGCTCTTGCTACCCTTCCCAACTTCCCCGCTCAACTTTGAAGCAGAAGCTGATATAAGAGCTAGTACAACTATGACTAAGGAAGGAAGAAACTTTTTGACTATCCTACGAGTATCTTCAGTTACGACTGATAGCTCCGTACTTTTTAATCCATTTCGTTCCAATTCAAACCAGACTGAAAAAAGAAGTTTATGCATTAAAAAAGAGGAGATCATACCTAAATACATAATTTAGGAGAGGTCCCCAATCTATTACAATTTTTTTTAATTGCTTTAAAGACCTTTTTAAAAATAAGATTTTTCTGGAGGTTCACTAATTGCTTCTTTTTCTGCCTTATAGCCATCGGAGGGACAATCGACAACTCTTTCCAGACCTTGAATTGGGAGCAAAGGTTTACATTAAATTATGAGATTCAGTCCCCCACCCGTTCAAGTTGCCGAAAGGGAGAATAACAAAAATTAATATGAAGGATCAAAAGATTTTATTTGCCGCCATTCTCTTTCTTTGTGCATCAAGTTCAAAGAATATCTCAATCTATAATGAAGAAATGATAGTAGCTAGTTGTTTTATAGGTTTCATTCTATTCAGTCGAAAGAGTTTAGGTCAGACTTTTAAAGCGACCTTCGACGCAAGAATGGAGGTTATTCAAGAAGAATTGCAGCAAGTTATGAATCCTAAAGAAGTCATTCTTCTGGAATCAAAAGAGCAATAACGATTACTTAGGATCAACTTTCAAATTTGTGGCACTGTAGTGGAATCATTACCAACGGCACGCTGCGCGCCTCAGTGTGAAAAAACGGTGCAAGCCTTGTTATGCCGAAACCTAACTGTTAAGTCAGCAACGCTTCTCAATGCTATTTCTTCCCGTCGCATCAGTCTTCGGGACGAAATAGTGACAGGTTTTCATGTCTCCGTGAGTGAAAGATTTGTCCCAGGGTCTATGTCAAAAGCTTTTATCCTAGAACTCATTCGAGAGGGCTTGGTAGTCTTAAGAAAGGTTCGAGTCTAATTATCATATCACACTATGAAGTGACTCCTATAGAAAGCTTCTGAACTAGGCGAGAACAAACCTACTTAGATATTGTAAGGGCGAGGTTTTATCCGCCAACGCTTTGTTCCCGGCCCAGGCGCCTACTTCCTTGACGGTCCATATCCGACGCCAAACGCCTGAAAATTCTCTCTGCAAGCTTCGTGGCACCGATCCCCGCAAACATTTTTCATCTCTTGATTTCCAATGAATCCTTTTCCCATTCTTTCTTGGTTGGCAAATCCAACCGGTGATTTCCTGATTTTGAGAAGGCAAGTCTCTCTCCCAGAGCAGTTAAATAATGAAGTTAAACCAATGATTTTGATAGAAAGGCTCTTCCTCACAATCGCTCTTTCTGATGTTGCGGAACCATGGCAATTAGGATCTCAAGATGCAGCTACACCTATGATGCAAGGAATCATGGACTTACATCACGATATCTTTTTCTTTCTTATTCTGATTTTGGTGTTCGTATCATGGATGTTGGTTCGCGCTTTATGGCATTTCCACTATCAAACTAATCCAATCCCGTAAAGGATTGTGCACGGAACAACAATCGAGATTCTTTGGACCATCTTTCCTTCTATCATCCTCATGTTCATTGTTATACCATCGTTTGCTCTCCTATACTCAATGGACGAGGTCGTGGTAGATCCAGCCATTACTATCAAAGCTATTGGACATCAATGGTATCATACTGTTGATGGGTGAAAATTACTCCTGCTGAATTTGGTAATTTGGGGTGTGATGAGGAATGAATTTAAACCTACAACAAATGCACTGCGCGGTGAGTGCTTGTAGATTCGAGAGATCAATCTGTGCAAGTCCGGCCTAAACCAAGAAATGGCCGTTCCAGACTTGTTTCGGTCACAAAGTGAAGGAGATGGGGTTGATCTTAGGGAGGGAAGCGAAGAAGGTGTTGAGATTGTGAAGATGTTGGCTTGCTTATGACTTGCAACAGAAATATGAGCAAGCTTACGGTTGATGCAAGCAAGCTCTGGGTGTTTGAATACGATGTTGTATTAACACTTGGTTTCTGTCGACTGAACTTGTGTTGTTCTCGTTGTCTTGTCTTGTTGTTTGAAATAGGGCGGAGAACCTATTTATACAAGTCATTGAGCCTCATTCACGTTTCTCGTGGGAAGTGGAGGTAGTGGAATGATGGAGTGGTGGAGTTGTGTGTCGGTAGCATACGACCGGTCTTGCCCACTTCTCCAGTTCATCTCTAACCGTCCATGACTTCCTAACACGTTCTTGTAATGGCTTGCACGCTTACGCCGTAAACCGCCGGACCAATACCCCAATATGTATCCCCCAGTTTGTGACATGATTGATGGAATGTGGATCGTGGATCCACGGAAGATAGCATGTAATCTTTGAATTGAATAATGCGTTATTGGAAAGTCGATACTTGTGAAGTATCGTGTGTATTTCATGCGTGTACGCATTGTGGTGTGGTAAAGTGATGGGTAATGACTCCTCACTAACCAAATAACTCCCGACCAGGTTGTATAACCAAGCTGGTGAAGTCGGACGATGAGATGATGTTTGAGACACTCATCTCGCGACCGTTGATGAAATCGGGTTTTTTTTAAAGAGGTGCGCAAGCATCACTCTTGACTTGGTCGAAACCAAACATGGGAAGAATTTTGTAGAGGACCGACCATACATGCGTGTTGACGGCATGATGGTGTACACGTCCATGTCTCACCGTCTCATGAAAATGCAATCTAGGCTACTCAATTTGACCCGTCAAAGAGGAGTGGTTGAGATCGGTTTGCGGTAAATCTCTTACCGCAAAGGAATTGATAACCGCGTGTCATCCCAAGTTTGGGCGCGCGCCCCAAGACGACCCATCTTGGTCGGTCTTGGTCGATCATACCACCGTGTAGGTGGTAGGTTGGTGTTCACACCTATACTTGATTATCCCATGAAAACGTGATCTAAGCCATTCAAATCATCCGGTGAAGTTGAGCGGTCGAGATCAGTTTAGGATTTGGGAGTGTAACCGCACGAGTTTGGGCGTGCGTTTTGGGTTGGCCGGGAATGATGTGCCTTGGCCGACCGCAAGAGGAGGTAGATGGGCCCACGGTGGTCATGCTGGTATGACCGGCCTTGGTTAATCCAATCGTGACCCTCCATTCGTATCTAGGAGAAGATGGACGCGCGTGATGACTTGAAACCCTAATTTTAGCTTTCAAAGCCGCGCGACCATGCTCTTTGGGCGGACGGTTTTGTTGTAACCAACCATGGTTGGCTTTGACCGATTGGTCAAGTGTGTAGGCGGTCGCACGGTGATTGTGTCGACATGCTCCGGGCCCTTTGAGTCTACATCTACACCCTCCATCTATACTGCGAAGATGGACGGTTGAGACCGATTTTGCGACACATGTAATATGCCGCAAACCCTAATTTAGGTTTTCCGCCCATAATGCTTGGTATGGACGGTTTCTTGGCAAGCGAAGGCCAATGGTCGACCATGCGGATCGGCCGTGTGTATTCCATACCTTGGGGGTGATGGAATTGATCCGTGGTCATCCAATCATGCTTGTGGAGTTGGATGACTGCGATCGAATCATATTTGGCGGCTAAGGCCGTGTGTATTCCATACCTTGGGGGTGATGGAATTGATCCGTGGTCATCCAATCATGCTTGTGGAGTTGGATGATTGCGATCGAATCATATCAGGAGATCGATACGGTCAAGTCCGGATGCTCAATCGGGCTAGTATAACACACCGAGAGGGGCTCAATCGGGCTAGTATAACACACCGAGAGGGCTCGGGCTAGTATAACACACCGAGAATCATACGGGTATTTCGTACATGGATTCATTATAGTGCTTGGAGGTTCGTGTTACTCAGAAGAGTAACACTCGCCGTCATGCCATGCGATAATGGGTACAGGAAATACAAGGCCGATATGAAATTCACGGAAGGGATTGTTCTTTGCATGCTCCAACCTGGAGGAATTTCATGTATTCACGAGAATGGGATTGTTGCTACATGCTCCATTCTTGGTGAGTTAAGTGAGAGTATCCGTCACTTATAAATGGCTTTGTCTTTTGCAAGATGTCAAAGCATGATTTTACGGTTACTTACAAATTTAACCTTAAATGAAAATCCACCATCAACATTAAGTCCCCGCCTAGCACATAATGGTTACATTATTGTGTGGTAGGCATGAGATGGTGACATACGAAATGACCAAGCTGGAGTGAATACATATTTCTTAGGATAGTTTCACACTGTCAGGCGTTTTCCGGAACTGGTCGGTCTTGATTAAGGATGCGAAGGAAGCAGGACTTGATCCGGTGAGTCGCTTTGGTTCCTCTTGTACATGTATGAGCTTGCCGCTCCTTCCGGGTGTACTTCCTTAGTTATACACGGCCTTCCTCGGGTAAATTTGATAAGCCTTGTTGATTGTTATCCCGAATTAGTAGCCTTCATAGGTGGTAAGTAGAGACTTCTCTTCCTTACGGGATTACGTCGACTTGTGAGATTATAAAGAATCATCTCAACGTGGTCGTTTATTCTTTATCCCGGGCATCTCGAGCACTTGCTACGATTTTTCGATTAACTGATCAATGGATTTGATGATCCTCTTTTTTTTTTTTTTTTTTTTGTGTGCTCATAACCTCTTCTTCTCTGCAGATTATCATGGAAGCGGTAGACTCTCATTCTGTTGCTTCCCCAGAAAGAAGTTTTGAAGTTGACAAGCCTGAAAACCATGCGCATGGAGAAGTGATGGCTAAGATCGATCTCCCTCTTCGTGAAGTTGGCTGTGCTATACAGGGGATGTCTATCTCCCACCTTCGTATTGTCAGAGGACGTATCTGTGCACTTTCAGCTGCAATTGACATGGAGGAGCGGCGGAGGCGCGAGGAAACGCTGCAGACACTAGTAAGCGCAAGGGCAGAGAGATTTGCAGCGCGGTTGAAGAGGCGGAGAGTTGAGCATGAACGACCCCCGAATGAAGGCAAGTGTGATTACCCGGTTCAGGACGGCGTGATAATCCTTGATTCTGATACAGACGAACCTGAACATTCGAAGGCAATTTGCGTGGCCCCTGGTGTTGCTATGCCCTTTGATGCTCCTGCTGAAGATGTTGGGATGGAGTGCGCTGCTGCTGCTGCGGCGGGGATGCCCGATGCAGAAGTTGAGGAGGATCCGGAGGGAGGTGTATCGACAGGTGACGGAGCTGACGGTGTTGTGGGCAAGACCGACCCTCTTGATGATTGAAATTTCTTTTGTTTTGTTTTTCTTTCCAAGTATATTCTGCATGCTCGAACATCTTCCTTGTACTCAGTGGCGGCTGAGTTCAAGGTTTTTCTTTTGATTATTTGAATAAAGCCTTCCTTTACAATCCTTTCTTGAGATCAGAATCGAAAACTTCCCGTGCGCAAGGGTGCGCCTTCATACATAATTCTTAGTGATAAAAGAAGTTATCTTTGTAATGGAATATCCACGGACCCGTGATGCAATATCTTCCTGGCTTTCTTTGGGCGGATGGCTCAAATCATTTTCCGCACACGTTCTATTTCCTTCATCCCGTGAGATGTTTGCTTAGGGTTTCTTTTCTTGCTCATTGTGGACTGATTTAAGGCGACTCGGGGTTGGTGTTTTTAGGAGTAAAGAGGTTCTCGAGATGAAAATAATGCTTCAATTGAAAATTGAAACCCTAGCTATGAATGCAAGTATTGCAATCATTTTACGGAGGGATTACAAATATGACATGAAATTATAAAAGGAAACACTTTGGAAAAATATAGCACGGCGCTTTAAGGTGTGTAGGATCTTTGGAAAGTGGTAGCACAAGTATCTTAAGTTCGGTAAGGTTTGAGCCATCGTGAGTGAAATGTTATGCCCTCCGGGTTATCGGCGTTGATGAGCTTGCGGTAGCCGCCTAGGATAACATCTCGCTACAGTGTACGGTTCATCTTCTCTTTCGGTGGGTGAGTCGAGGCGAGTGGTCATCTTCACCGGTCATGCTTCCAATATTGAATGTAGTCGCCTTCGTCACCAAGTCTCCAATCCCAAATGGGTTTGGTCGTGTAGATACTCGTGTCTTGGCCTTATCGTCTTTGACCAAGACGCTTCGTGCTCTTGATGAAACGCTTGAAAGGGCGGCTTCCCATTCGCATCTCCTAGCCGCGGTGGGCTTGTTGGTTGGAGCCAGTCCCCAGGATTTGTCAGAATGAGGGGCAATAGGTTGCGGAGAGAGTTGCGTGATGAGACTTACTTGAGATCGGAATCCTTCAGCCGTATGTCAACGAAAGCTCTCTCCGGGAAGTTGTGTCACATTGGCAAGTTGTCGATGCGTGCGGCGGACAGTCACCAGGTGGTCCAGCAGGCGTGTTGGAGACTCTTTCAGGTATCGAAACCGGTAGAGGACAGACTTCCAATATGGCTTTGTTGTCATGTATCCAAGAGCGCCCTAGGATCATGTCGTAATTGGGATGTTCTTTGACTATGTAGAACTTTGCTTGTGTTGAGGCATCTCCCAATTTGACTTCAAGGTCGATGTATCCGTATGAATCTCTGAGTTCTCCTCCTGAATCCCTGACCGCAGTTGGATGACGAGTAGCCTCCTGCTTCGAAATCTTTGCCGCTCTCAAGGTCTTGACAGTAATGATGTTAAATTCGGAAGCCGTATCGATCAGCGCGTTATCAAACTCAACGCCTCTCAAACGAGTGACGGTTAGGAGTCCCCAGTTCCCTTTGCTCGCATCTTTCGGGGAAAGGCGAGGTTCTTGGACCAGGTTCGGGATACGAGCGCCGCCCGACACAACGTGGTTGAGGGCCGCAAATATGTCTTGACGTTGCCCCTTGGAGAAATATAAGATTTCACACATGTGCTCCATCATAGATTGCACGGTCTTGCGGACAGAGTCCCCAGAAATCATGCAGTTCCTGATAGGTAGAGGATCCCTATGAACGCCTTCGTTTCCAAGCTGGAGTTCCCCGGTCTCTACCTTTTCCCTGAATATTTGTTTCTTTGTTGCAATCTTTGGTTGGATGATGGACGAACCCGGGATCTGCTATTTCTTCCTCGGTCGGAGGACGCCTGATAGGGGGTAGTTTTACGGCATCATCTTGGATCCACGCTTCCAAGAGCTCTATCACTTTATTCATGGGAAAAGGAAAACCCGTGTCTTTGGCGTTTTGTGCAGGGAGTTTTGTCTGTTCCTTTTCGAGACGAAGTCTTGTGTGCCGAGGATGTTCGCTTGGTTTGTTGTTCCGTTATCGAAGCTTTCCTCTTTTCTCCTCCGCTTACCACACTCACGAAGGGCCAGTGTTGTATTGTTTGTTTGTGAGACGCCCGCTTCCTCGACTTTCACGCAAATCTACACTTCGAACAACGGTTCTTTCTAGTAATCTTTGGTGCGATTGTTGCTTTGAACGTTTTGCGGCTTCGTGGAGTTCGAGAGAATGTTTGAAAGCCCAGATTCTCTAACAGAGCGCGGTATATGGGTATCATCCCATTGATGCATGATTCCACCAATTGCCGTTCGGTAACATTCGGGTCGTGACAGTCCAGTGCTTGGGTTCTGAATCTTTTAACGAAGTCGTTGGGATGTTCATTGTTCCGCCGGAGAATTCTTCCCAGTGCGAAAACGTGATTTGTTCGGATACGAAGAAATACTTCTGTAGAAAGCACCCGACCATCTCGCTCAATTGGATATCTTTGTTAGGCGCAATGTTGTTGTACGGTGTATGCCCTCCCGTGAGTGATTTTGAGAATTCTTTTAGGCGTAAAACATGATTGTATTCATGTTCCCCCAAGGCTTCCAAGAATCGAGAAATGTGTTCACGAGCATTACCGATCACCGTCGTAGAGGGAGAAGCGGGAGAGGTGTAACCTCTTGGTAGAGGAATTCGCTGCACATCTTGAGGGTGCGGGTGATGTTGGTGTATGTCCGTTCGGTCCCCTTTTCCTCGATTTTGGAGAAGTCGCTCACAGATCTTCACGCATAATGAAGTTGGAAGACCGGCCTCTCTCCCCTTGGCGCTCGGGAGCAACACGAGTTTCTTCATTCATGTGAGTTCGAGTGGAAACACCCGCTAAGGGTGTATTGAATGCATCTCTCGCCGACTCCAAGGGTTGTAGTGAATCTTGCGGTAATCGTTCGATCAAAGTTTTAAGGAAAGTGAGTACCTCTTTCCGAGTTGCGGCCATATCTCTGTTTGAGTTTTAGCAAGAACTTCCTGTTTCTCCATCAAGTCTGCAATGGTACTAGACGGCGGCCTTCCTCTTGTGTCTCCGGCTCCTCGTCCTGGTGGAGGAGTGAAAGTTGTTGTTCTGGTAACCACTGGAGGCGTTACGCTCGAAGAGATGCCGGGATTTGCGGGCTGCTCGGCTCACAGTGATGGGAGGAGTTATTCTATTTGGGATATCTCTTGCTACACTGGTCTTGGTGGTAGAAGTGACGGCTCCACGAGATGTGTTGACCACGGTAGCTCCATCGATGTGTACTTCAACACCGAGATTGTTATCCACAACGGCTCCATCGCAATTGATTGCGACCCAGACCTTAATTCCACCATAGTGATTTTTTGATTGAATCGACTCTAAGATCTACCCTTTTGAGATTGATGAAATTGAATTGAATTTTGAAGAAATTGACTTTACAACCGAGAGATTAATCTCCTTTGTGGTCGCCAATTGTTGATGGGTGAAAATTACTCCCGCTGAATTTGGTAATTTGGGGTGTGATGAGGAATGAATTTAAACCTACAACAAATGCACTTAGCTTGGTGAGTGCTTGTAGATTCGAGAGATCAATCTCGTGCAAGTCCGGCCTAAACCAAGAAATGGCCGTTCCGGACTTGTTTCGGTCACAAAGTGAAGGAGATGGGGTTGATCTTAGGGAGGGAAGCGAAGAAGGTGTTGAGATTGTGAAGATGTTGGCTTGCTTATGACTTGTAACAGAAATATGAGCAAGCTTACGGTTGATGCAAGCAAGCTCTGGGTGTTTGAATACGATGTTGTATTAACACTTGGTTTCTGTCGACTGAACTTGTGTTGTTCTGTTGTCTTGTCTTGTTGTTTGAAATAGGGCGGAGAACCTATTTATACAAGTCATTGAGCCTCATTCACGTTTCTCGTGGGAAGTGGAGGTAGTGGAATGATGGAGTGGTGGAGTTGTGTGTCGGTAGCATACGACCGGTCTTGCCCACTTCTCCGGTTCATCTCTAACCGTCCATGACTTCCTAACACGTTCTTGTAATGGCGCGTTGCACGCCGTACGCCGTAAACCGCTGGACAATACCCCAAGTATGTATCCCCGGTTTGTGACATGATTGATAAACGGAATGTGGATCGTGGATCCACGGAAGATAGCATGTAATGCTGAATTGAATAACTGCGTTATTCGAAAGTCGATACTTGTGAAGTATCGTGTGTATTTCATGCAGTCTTTGCATTGTGGTGTGGTAAAGTGATGGGTAATGACTCCTCACTAACCAAATAACTCCCGACCGGGGTTGTATAACCAACTGTGGTGAAGTCGGACGGATGAGATGATGTTTGAGACACTCATCTGCGACCGTTGATGAAATCGGGGTTTTTTAAAGAGGTGCGCAAGCATCACTCTTGACTTGGTCGAAACCAAACATGGGAAGAATTTTGTAGAGGACCGACCATACATGCGTGTTGACGGCATGATGGTGTACACGTCCATGTCTCACCGTCTCATGAAAATGCAATCTAGGCTACTCAATTTGACCGTCAAAGAGGAGTGGTTGAGATCGGTTTGCGGAGAAATCTCTTACCGCAAAGGAATTGATAACCGCGTGTCATCCCAAGTTTGGCGCGCGCCCCAAGACGACCCATCTTGGTCGGTCTTGGTCGATCATACCACCGTGTAGGTGGTAGGTTGGTGTTCACACCTATACTTGATTATCCCATGAAAACGTGATCTAAGCCATTCAAATCATCCGGTGAAGTTGAGCGGTCGAGATGGGTTTAGGATTTGGGAGTGTAACCGCACGAGTTTGGGCGTGCGTTTTTGGGTTGGCTGGAATGATGTGCCTTGGCCGACCGCAAGAGGAGGTAGATGGGCCCACGGTGGTCATCTTTGGTATGACCGGCCTTGGTTAATCCAATCTGTGACCCTCCATTCGTACCGGGAGAAGATGGACGCGCGTGATGACTTGAAACCCTAATTTTGGCTTTCAAAGCCGCGCGACCATGCTCTTTTGGGCGGACGGTTTTGTTGTAACCAACCATGGTTGGCTTTGACCGATTGGTCAAGTGTGTAGGCGGTCACACGGTGATTGTGTCGACATGCTCCGGGCCCTTTGAGTCTACATCTACACCCTCCATCTATACCTCGCGAAGATGGACGGTTGAGACCGTTTTGCGACACATGTAATATGCCGCAAACCCTAATTTAGGGTTTTCCGCCCATAATGCTTGGTATGGACGGTTTCTTGGCAAGCGAAGGCCAATGGTCGACCATGCGGATCGGCCGTGTGTATTCCATACCGCTTGGGGGTGATGGAATTGATCCGTGGTCATCCAATCATGCTTGTGGAGTTGGATGATCTGCGATCGATCATATTTGGCAAGCTAGGCCGTGTGTATTCCATACACTGCTTGGGGGTGATGGAATTGATACGTGGTCATCCAATCATGCTTGTGGAGTTGGATGACTGCGATCGAATCATATCCGGAGACCGATACGAGTCAAGTCCAGGATGCTCAATCGGCTAGTATAACACACCGAGAGGGGCTCAATCGGGCTAGTATAACACACCGAGAGGGCTCGGGCTAGTATAACACACCGAGAATCAGCACTGTGACGGGTATTTCGTACATGGATTCATTATAGTGCTTGGAGGTTCGTGTTACTCTGTAAGAGTAACACTCGGTCGTCATGCCACACCGATAATGGGTACACGGGAAATACAAGGCTGATATGAAATTCACAGGAAGGGATTGTTGCTGCATGCTCCAACCTGGAGGAATTTCATGTATTCACAGAATGGGATTGTTGCTACATGCTCCATTCTTGGTGAGTTAAGTGAGGAGTATCCGTCACTTATAAATGGCTTTGTCTTTTGCAAGATGTCAGCGCATGATTTTCTGGTTACTTACAAATTTAACCTTAAACGAAAATCCACCATCAACACATACTTATGAGTATTCGGACTATAGCAGTTCGGATGAGCAGTCACTCACTTTTGACAGCTATATGATTCCAGAAGATGATTCAGAATTGGGTCAATCATGTTTATTAGAAGTGGACAATAGAGTGGTAGTGCCAGCCAAAACTTATATACGTATTATTATCACATCTGCTGATGTACTTCATAGTTAGGTTGTTCCTTCGTTAGGTGTGAAATGTGATGTTGTACCCGGTCGTTCAAATCAGACCTCTATTTTAGTCTAACGAGAAGGAGTTTACTACGGTCAGTGCAGTGAGATTCGTGGAACTAATCATGCCTTTATGCCTATTGTTGTAGAAGCGGTTTAGAAAAGAGTATGGTTCTTGGGTATCCAATCTTGGCATAGAGGCACCTAAGAAGATAACCCCTATGCCTTTAATTCACAAGATTTTATAGCATTTCGTGATTGTTGCATGTGCCAATGACCATTCAACTGGGTCATCTGGCATAACAACCGAGAATGCGATTTGGCTCGAACCCGCGAATCCAAGAGCTAGACCCGAGCTAATCGCTGAGATTCGCCAAAGCCAGGCGTGATCGGCTCTTCAATGTGGATCGAAAGAGAGCGGTTAAGGAAGCTGTTTTTGACGACCACATTGAAGATTTGGGGCTTGAAAATGCTAGCGAGGAAGGGGCGACTAAGATACTAGGTCGCATCAATGACCTTCTCGCAAAGCATTGGGGTGACGGACATCATACAAAGTGGGAGTTTGAGAAACCCGAAATCAGAGAACAATTGTACTCAGTTCTTTGGGAAGATTAAAATCTCAATTTATATGATGCCTATGAAAGGTGAATGTGACCCTTCTAGCAGTAGCATACTTATAGCCCCCCAAGAAGAAAAAAGTTACATTCGTTAAAGGTAGAGGTACTCTTGACCTAGTGAGAAAATGTGCTGGACTTGAAGAAATAGCATCCGTTGGTGATTCAGAAAATGTAGAATTAACTGGTCATAGTATAGAAAACTGTGTTAGTGCATCAAGTTTGTCTAGCCCGGCTAGGATTTCTTTACCCACCCTAAAATAGAAGAGTTGACGACTTTGAGTCGCAAGTGAAGTGCGTTCTAACTTAGTTCATATGGAAAAGCCCCTAGGTGCAAGTAAAGCTCGTGGCCGACTTAGTGGCTGCTTACTTAGTTGGTTCTCTTGGATCAGTTTATGATTGAAAGAATGTGGAATCCGTTACGTCAGGTTGGTGATTAGCAAGTGGAGAAAGTAGAACAGTTGCATAAGATCGGCTAGTTGGGCTAGTTACTGTTTATGGATCTAGATCAAAGATTAGTGAAAAGGTTGCATCTATTGACGAAGAATATGCTTTTGTTTAGCTTGGAATGGGCCCTTGGTACGAGATAAAGTGGAGATTAAGCTTGACTAGTTACTTGGACTTGGTGAAATAGGTGTAGAATGTCCATCGGGTAGGTTAGGCCTAAGTTCTAGTGGTTAAAGTATAGATCTAGTGGATTATAAGTTATTGGTCCCTCTCCTTTCGGGCCGAGTGCCTTCGTCCCTCCACATCCATTGGTTACCTTGAATGGGCTAGGTGTAAGAGCAGTAACAGGTGGAAGTGTAGAAAGCCTGGTATCCGTAAAGGTCTCTATAGGTCCGGGGGATTTGTAATCTTCAAGCATTCGGTACTTGTATCAGTGAGGTTCTGTGGAAGAGTGATAGGGTCACAAACTACTGAGGATCTCTCCCCTAATCTTAGATTGGTCATCTGGGGGTTCGCCGCGGTTCATTGTTGTGCTTACACACTAGGATACCCTTCTCCGAAAGCTTCGCGAGACCACCTACCACTAGTGTCATATCCGGCCGGAGGGATTTATTGTAGGCTCCCGACCCTACGAATGTCAGATGCAAAGCCTCGCACCTCATTAAGATCATATTGGCATACTCTCCCAAAAAAGAAAGAGCATACCCCATTGAAGATGGGAGTGAGGTACAACAAGGCCATTTCTGTCCACCGCCATTCTCACAGAGCCGTACTTGAACGTTACCGCTCATACAGCTCCCAGCCGTCAAGCTAAAGCGACCTCTATAAAGAATGGAAGTCTGGGTGAATCGACATTAAATACAGTAAATTTTAAGTAATGGAAGTCTGAATGAATCGACATCAAATAAAGGCAATTTATCTTGCTTGCGCTGTTGAGCCAAGGTCCTTTAGGACCTCGACTACGAAAGAGAGGAAGTGAAGAATGAACTTGATACATGAACGAAGCATTCAAGCTGTCATTCTAGTATTGGTAGAACCTGGTGAACCGGGCGTACAAAAGAATCTTTCTTCTCTATACGATAAAAGAGAGACAGGAAAATCCTGATAATGACGAGATGTATAAAGTATATTCGACCAATCTGAGAGAAGAAAGTAAGCCCGGTTCTAAGTATTGGCGAGTTTGTGCCATCTATCCCATACGCTCAAGTGCATAAATTTCTTTGATCTCTATCTTTATGATATCTAGATTGCGATCCATAAGCCAATGACTAGTGACCTAAGATTTTCTAGACCAACGTTCGTGCAAGACCCATGCTCTGACAGTTGTTAATGCGCAAAATGGAATTCCTAAACCGCATTGAGAAGTACCCAGTCCTTAGAAAGAATAACATTGCGAGGTGGACTGATTTAAGAGTTTCAAGACTAACCAAGGCAAATTTAGCCAATAAGTCACCAGAAAAGACCTTACTCTTTTTATAGGGGTCGAGACGTGGTAGACAGAGATCTAGAAGCTTTATTCACTTGGGCTTTGCGTGTAGTTGCAGGAAATCCTACACTACACCCCTCATAATATTTTGTAGATCTAAATCTTATTAATCACCTAAATTTCAAATATAAGTGCTAGAAATATAAATTGACACAAGGATTTTTTACATGGTTCGATCAATGTGATCTACATCCATGGTTCTTCACTATGATTTTTGAGGTTACATAAGAATTACATTTAGAATCTCCATTAATGGATAATTTGTAGAGCTCTAGATCTAATTTAATGGGAAGAAGATGATAAAGAAGATAAATCTCTCTCTAAAAATATCTCTCTCCAAATTATTTCTCTCTCTTCCCAAAATTATTCCCCCCTTTCTCTCTCCTGCTCTCCTCTTTATATAGGATATTACATAGTGGATGACAGCTCACATACACCTAATATTTCCCTTAATTTCGGATTTACCTTGCGACATCCTCGCGAGAGTATAAATGTTAAATCTCGCAGACACTCTAGTTTTCGCAAGATCTTCGCACTTTCTTCAAGTTTACGTTATCTTCATTTGTCATGTTATTTCTGAAATCACTTTGCGACGGTTTCGCGACGTTGTTAATGAAGATTGCAAGTGTGTTGTTGTTGCGATATTTGGATCCTACATCTTGCCTCTTTTTTCTTGAATATTGCTTGAAGAGCGATCTTTAAGAAAAAATCTGTTGTTGTAGTAGTCTTTGATCTTTGTTGATGAAGGAATGAGCGAAAGAATCTTTGGACTTGAAAAGTACGTACTTGCCTCTATTCTTTTGCGAAGTTCAAGCTTTGCGAAAATAAGAAGTATTATCTCTTGAAGTATGCGAAGTATAAAGTATCTTTGAAGAGGTATATGAAGTATGAAGTATCCTTGAAGAAATATAAGAAGTATCCATCCTTGATTGCGAATAAGAAGTATTGCGAAATTATTACTCCATGCTCTCTGCCTCATGCAATGCTCTATTCTTTTGCGAAGCTTCGAAACTTTGCGAAGTGAATAAGAAGTATTAATCCTTGAAGTATAAGAAGTATTGCCTCTGTTCATGCGAAATTATTATTCCATTTTTGGTGAGGATTCTTGTTGTTCATTGGTGAATATCTTCTTTGGAAGTGATTCTTCGAGAAGATAAAGAACATAAAATGTTTTCTTGGTTATCCATAATTGCCTCTGTTTCTTTATCTATGAGGGTATAATCATTGAAAAAGTGTTGAATGAGCGAGTTATTTCTTCATTCTTATCTTGCCTCTGTCTCATGCTTTGTTCTCATGTGATAGTATAATCTCTTCAAGTTGCTTATAATTATGAGAAATAATTTGGCGAAATAATCACATCGAAATTAATAATTGCGAAACTCGAATAACTTTGCGAATTTTTGTAAAATACTTGTGCGAATATAATGCTTATGTAATGATTATGTTATGAAATGTGTATGCGATGTTTATGCCATGAAATGCTTATGCGATGATTTCATGATGCGAGTATAATGCTTGTATGATGAGAATGCTTATCTACTGCAATGTATAGCTAATGTTTGTGTTACTTAGCTCATTTTGCCGTTCTAAAATTGATGTAGCTTTAAATCGCTCCCATTCTTCATTTCTCTGATTTTGTCTCTAGTATATGCATTCCTCTTTGTGTATTTATTGTTTCTCGCAAGTTCTTACTTGTGCTTCATCTTTTCTTATTCCTGCACTATTAGTATCGCATAATAATATGATCATAATATCAAGTGTGCGGCATTTGCATTGCCTAAGTCTCATTTAATCATTTTATCAAGCTCGCAAGCTTATCATGTAATCTTTTTTGCGATGAAAGATCTCTATTACTTACATTCAAAATGTTTATGTTGAATTTTATTATTGCGACAAGATCGCAGGACGTCTTTACATTTTCATGTAATGACCCATTGGTCTTGCCTTATCAGTTTTCTTGTGTGGTCTTATTTCGTCTTCCTAGTTAAAGGTCTTATTTTGCCACCCCTCATTATTGCGACAATATGACAGGCCTAAATATTCTTGCGAACATAAAGCCCCATGACATTGCCGTCTTGCGACGAAATCGCAGGACGTCTTTACACTTTCATGTAAAGACCCATTGATCTTGTCTTATCTTTGTCTTTTGTATTATTGCCTCCTCAGGATCATCGCACAAATATGACAAGCCTAAATTTCCTTGCGAAAATAAAGCCTCATGACATTTACGTCTTTTGACACTTATCAGCTCCCTAATGGAGGGTGCCGCCCTTATCTTCTCCCTGGTTGCCCCTTCAAGGAGGCGTACATCGGCCATACAAGACTAGCTCCTCCCATCCGGTCTTAACAACAACCAGTTGTTTTCGCAGGCTCTTATCCCTTATACCTATATGGCTTATGGTTACGAGACCGCACCCTAAGTGGAGTTTTCTTGGGCCGAAAAGATATACCAAGACTTGCCAAGAATGGCCGAGACACTTCAAATGCCCTGCACTCTTGGCTCAACCGTGTACCCGGCGCCTTGAGCATACACACGACTCCTTGGAAGAGACCCTCGGGCGTCCAACCAGGGTATAACCTTATATATATATATATAGTTGGAAATCCAAGGTATCTCTCCCGGATAGGCTTTCATGGGCCCCAAATCTCCATGACTCAGGTTCCAGGAGCGGTGTAACCTTTTCGCTGAGCCATGTCAAGAGATACCCCCTTATATGACGCACTTTAGGTCTTACATTTGCCTCTTACGAAATATCATTCGCGAACTAGGGTGTACGCCATAAAGGTTCGTCCCATTCACTCACTCAATCATTTTTGTCAATTCATTCCTTCATTTATGTCACTTCCTTCACTCATTCTTTCATTTCTGTCATTTCTTTCATTCATTCTCATAATATCATATTATTTGAAGCAAAGTAAATATTCAAGAGAAATTCTAATACATTATAGTCCTGAAATCTTTGTAATTGTGAAATCTTTATAATTTTGCGATCGTATCGCGTTTTGTGATTCAAATCAAAAATCTTTTATTGTCTATAAAAGAAATACTCTAGAGAAATATAGAAATTGAATTTTCTGTTTTTTTTTTGTAATTTTGAAATCTAGAAATCTTTGTAATTTTGAAGTCTTTATAATCTTGAAATCTTAGTAATATTTGTAATCTTGCGATGGAATCGTTTTTTTTTGTAATCAAATCAAAAATCTTTTATTGTAGAAGTAAAATGTTCAAAGAAAGTGGTACTTAGCTTTTGTGGTTTGCTGATGTTGTTGTCTCTTGCGAAGTATATGATTTGCTTGCGAAGCTAGCATCCTTGAAATGTATAAACATCGCACAAAATATAATTATCTCGCAGCAAAAAGAAATGTGAGAAATGAGTTTTGAACCCTTGACCTGCCTCTTGCATATTCTCGCATCATACCAACTGTTCTAACCCTCTCTTGCGAAATTAATTTGCGAGATAATCATCAACTTTCTTCTTTGCGAGATAAGCAAAGTCTGTGTGAAATTTTGCATAACAAAAATAAATGTGCGAGAGCAAGAATTGATTCTGCGACCTTCTGCTTGCATTCATGCTTCCTGACCAACTGTGCTAGCCCTGCCTCTGCGAAGTGTGTCTGCGAAATAACCACCTACTTTCTTCTTGCGAAATATCCTTACGAAATTATCAAAGACTGTGCGAAGTAAACATTTTCGTGAAGCAAACGAACATCTGTGAAGTGCAAAAACTCTTTGCGAATGGGGAGATTCGAACCTTAGACATCAAACTCCTTCCCTTTACTGCTGACCATCTGAGCTAGCTTCAGCTTGCGAAATAAACACATATTGCCACTCTATTATTCTTCCTTTCTTTTCAGTAGTTCCAAAAAGTGTGAAAAATATTGAGCTTTGCGAGAATTGATCATGCGAACTCTAACCCATACTCCTAATCCGACCATCTGCGCTACTTGTTGTTTTGCGAAAGAAACACATAATTTCATAACCTTATTCCATTTCTTCTCATTTGAAAGTTCAAAAAATATGCGAAAATTCGCGAGAGGTGGGAATTGAACCTGCGACCTCAAGCTCATTGTCTTTACCTCGACCAACTTTGTCGGCTTCTCGTTTGCGAACTATCTCTGCGAAATAATAACTTACTTTCTTTCGTGTGAAATACTCTTGCGAAATATCCATGCGAAAAATACACGTTCATTGAGATTTGAACTCGCAACCATGAACTCATTAACCTCGCAGGTGACCAACTGTGCTGCCTCTTGCTTGCGAAATAATGAAACAACCTTGCGAAATAATCTATTTTTTCCCTTCTGTAAAAAGAAGAAAATTATGCTCGCAAGTGAATTCGAACTTGCGACCTCAAACTCACATATTGCTCTCTGAAAATTAACCCCACAACTTTTTTCTTATTCTCTTATTCGCCACTGAAAAATAAAAATATATGTCTCTGCGAATTCGAACCCGTGACCTCTTGCTTATTCGCTGCAACTCAAACCATCTGTGCGAGCTTATGTTTGTGATAAAAATCACAGCGTTTTGTTCTTATCCTTATCTTCGTTCTTCCTTTATTTCCTTCAACAATTTTCCTCTTGCTTTTTCTCCTGAATATGAAATCTTCCATTAAAAAATTAGCTTTCTTCCTTGAATTTCATCACATCAACCTATTTTTTTCTCTTCCTCTTTTCATGTCCTTGAATTGTTGACGGTATTTTCTCCCTGAAAGTGTGATTTCTTCCACAAAACTTCCATTTTTGAACCTAAATTTTATAGATCTAAATAAAAAGTATGAACAGTAACTAATTTTCATGGAAATTTCTTGATCCAACAAGTTACAGGAAGGACAAAATCCATTACTCTCTCCATGTTTCTAGCGCATATGTAGTTGCAGGAAATCCTACACTACACCCCTCATAATATTTTGTAGATCTAAATCTTATTAATCACCTAAATTTCAAATATAAGTGCTAGAAATATAAATTGACACAAGGATTTTTTACATGGTTCGATCAATGTGATCTACATCCATGGTTCTTCACTATGATTTTTGAGGTTACATAAGAATTACATTTAGAATCTCCATTAATGGATAATTTGTAGAGCTCTAGATCTAATTTAATGGGAAGAAGATGATAAAGAAGATAAATCTCTCTCTAAAAATATCTCTCTCCAAATTATTCTCTCTCTTCCCAAAATTATCCACCCTTTCTCTCTCCTGCTATCCTCTTTATATAGGATATTACATAGTGGATGACAGCTCACATACACCTAATATTTCCCTTAATTTCGGATTTACCTTGCGACATCCTCGCGAGAGTATAAATGTTAAATCTCGCAGACACTCTAGTTTTCTCAAGATCTTCGCACTTTCTTCAAGTTTACGTTATCTTCATTTGTCATGTTATTTCTGAAATCACTTTGCGACGGTTTCGCGACGTTGTTAATGAAGATTCTGCAAGTGTGTTGTTGTTGCGATATTTGGATCCTACATTGCGGAACTATCAAAGAAAAGGGCATTTAGGTTAGATCCAACAAACGAACTAATAAAATTCCTGCTATCTTTGTTTCGCCTACTGCATTAGAGCCCCTTCCCCAGCCTCTCTTGAATGCCTACGATTCAAGTACCTCAAGTTATGCTAATGACTCTTGCTTACTCCCCTCGATCGAGCCGATGAAACAACCTCTCTTTTTTTCTTTTCCTAACAGAAAATTACCTAGATCCCTGCTGGCTTACTCTGACTTCCACTCGCTAAGAATCTTTTTGAAGAGATCGTGTATCATATAGAACCGGTAATAATATGATATAGGATTTCCTACGGGACACGGATTTTATTTGAAAGCATTCCTCGATACCCATAGTCTGGCCTTAGCAGTCATCCCTTCTTGTTAACTCTTTCAGTTTCGCTTTCTCCTGTGTCTCTCCTCCCATTGTTCCTTCGTCTCAGCTTCAAGCATAAATTCATGACATAGAGTCTGCTGGTCATTCTTCCCCAAGAGTAGATTTCTTTCTTTTTCTTTCCTCGAGAGCAAGAAGGAAGTATAATAAAAAGAAAGAGTATTAGGCTTTTCTTATAGTCCTAGGGAAATTCCCCCACTCTAGCTTACTAAGCCCCCTTATGTTCCTCACCCAAAATGCTCTTATACTTTTCAGTCTTAAGGTGGCGCCTGCCTATAGGAGATATCTTTTTCATATTCCAACCCACCCCGATAACTAGAGAGTAGGGGCTCCTAGTTGATGTATAAAGAGAGAAGATAGGAGGTTCATAGTTAGTTCCCATAGTGGAAAGTGGTAAACGACCAAGAATCGCAGCTTTCACTACTTGATGAGAGGCTTGAAGCACCTAGATTGGGTATAAGATAATAACAATAGCGTAATCTCTCATATACTCTTTTACTTTGAAATTGAATCCCACTTTGCTTGCTAAGCACGTGACGCTGGCCCTTTCTTCAAGAAGGAATCCACTTCTCCGTAATAACATCTTTCACCGTGGCCCTGGATTCTAGCTTCGCGGTTACTTCGGTTTAGTCCTTCGACAAACAGAGAATTTTGGCTAGCCCAATTGCGCTGCGCTCCTTGGAGTAAGAAGTTGGCCATCAGCTGTTTCTAGGGAATTAGGTACGAGGGAAATGCAACCCAGGCGAGCCGTCTGCAAGTACTTCTGCGCCCCATCACTAGCCATTGGGAAACAAGTTACTATAATTTAGTAGGCGAAAGCTGAGCCTGGTCTATGATTTCTCATATTCCCTTGCTTGCTTTTCACCCGTTGACGAAGTGGTTGTGTAAACCAACAACGTCTAGATAATCCGAATGACATGTCCAAGAAAAAGAGAAATCACTCGCTTGAGAAGCTTTCCCAACGAGTACCGTGGTGAAGTGGCTCAAGAGGAAGCATGATCATAGGTATCTATACTTAATTAGGTGCCTAGAAGCCAATCACCAGTGCGAACTCTAATCATAAGCAAGAGAGAGAAAGACCCGCGGTTACACACCCGCATCATAGTAAGAAAGATGATTCACGGGACCAGCCCCTCACATGTAGAACATATGAGTCTCTTCGCCCCTTCTGTCTTTCCTTCTTTTTTCTAATCTTTGTGCAGCAGAGCTTCATTCGTGGGCTTCCGCCACGTCTTTGAAGTAGGTTTACAGGTATATGGATTCAAAGCTAGACTTCTTCCAAATTGACTAGTAATGACAGGATGGGATCGGATGGCATCACTTTTAATTTCCTGATCCGTATTAGTCGCTTTCGTTAATGATATAATATATAAGGCTCTTGCTTGAACATGAAGTCGAGATCGGAAAGACTTCATTCCGGTTACGCCGAGCCTGAATAGGGCAGCGAGTGTACGAGCTAGATTGAAAGAAAGAGAAATGAGATCCTCCCCGAAGCAAGATATTCGACAATTGTGAATCTTCTTTCGTCAAAAATTAGATCAGGCCGATGACCATGTGGAAGTTGACTAGATGATTGGAGGATGCTTACTTCCGCGTATTAATCGTCCGAGCCTTCGATATGAACAACTTTCTTCTCTTGCATCCCAAGATTCATGGATGAAAAAATGATATACCCTTTATTCCCCATGCCTAACATAACTTGATACTGAACCATTTTTCCTTTTTTTATTCTGTTTCATATCTTCTTTTGACAGCAGGAAAGCTTCCTCGACTAAATAGAGTTTTTTGGTTGCTCGGTAACATAGACCTTGATTGTTCTTTGGGCTCTCCTTTGGACTTATTTTATTATGGAAACTCGTGGGTTTATTGAGGAAACCCACATGGCTTATTATAGAAGCCCGGTTGGGTTTATTGTAAAAACCAAGGGCTCAATATAGAAGCCCAATCTAGCTTATTATAGAAGCCCAAAGGACTTATTTTAGAAGTCATTTTGAGATAGACACAAATCTTGGAAGATAGACAAGGATCTTCCAAGATAATTACAAATCTTGAAGAGATAATAATGGATCTTTCAAGATAAATACAAATGTTGTGGGATATACACAAATCTTGAGAAGATAATAAGGATCTTCCAAGATATACTCAAATCCTATGAAGATAGACAAGGATCTTCTAGGATATACTCAAATCTTGTGAAGATAGACAAGGATCTTCCAAGATAAACTCAAATCTTGACAAGATATATAATGATCTTTCAAGATAGACAAGGATCTTCAAGGATAAGTACAAATCTTGGTGGTTATTCTGGATAACTACAAATCTAGGGTTATTATGGAACCAGATTAGGGTTTTAGGCCTATAAATAGAGGCTAAAATCCAACTCAAAAGGTACACAATTTCTATTCCTTTTCTCCACAACTCACCTGCTTAAGAACTCTCTTTGACTTTAGCATCGGAGTGTCTTTGCAGGTACCCCCCACCTTTTTCAGCATCAATCACAGCGTTCATCAACAGTTTCTGGAGGAATTGGATCTACGATGGAGATTCAATCAATCTACACACATCTCGAGGAGTGCTGGGGTAAATATTTTTGCACCAACAAGCGTGATCCTTATTGTTGAGCACCGTTCATAAAATTTTGTGTAAAATATAAGAAATTTCTACAACTAATTTATAAAATTTCTACAACTAATTTCTGTCAACTAATTTATAAAATTTCTATAAAATTCTAAACCACAAACTTTATCATTGCTTTGAGAAGATTAGAGTAGTTCCTATGCACTCCACAAAACAAGGATTTGTTGATTTTGATCGCACTATGGAATCAACAAACATGAAAAATGGATGTAAAAACCAACAAATTTGTTGGTTTGTTGAGTGAGATGGAACATGTAGCGCGCGCGCGCGATCATGGAACAAGCGCTGGCATTCGAGCCAGAAAAGCGCGGGCCATCATCAATCGCTGGCGAATTTTCTTCCACCGCCCGCATCTATTCCTCACACGCCCAGTACGATTCCTTATTCCCAACAATTACTTTAATACTTTTTTATTCACTTTATCGTATTTTATCTCACTTCATTCTATTTTATCTCACATAAATATTATATTTTACTATATTTTATCTTTATCCTACAAAACATTTTATATTAAAAAAAAATATTAGTGGGGCCCTGGTAAACCAAATCTGTTCATTTTGCTCTAGTTTTCCATAGTGGAAAACACAATTTGTTCATCCATGTGGCTCAACAAAAGAAGAATTTTTGTTCACAAACCATATTACATGAGATTAGTGAGTTGGTAAATAAATTTGGATAAGAATTGGGGTGTAAAAAATATATGGATGAAATGAGTTCAGAGACTCCACCGAGCAACAGAGACTCCACCATTTGTATCCTCCTTAATTTTATACAATGGAGAGAGAAGGAGTCGTACAAGTCTTTCACCCTCCTTAATTTTTTCAGTCAAAACCACTTTTTTCAAAACCACTATCAAGCCTCCAAAACCTCTCTTCTACTGCTCTATACCACCTTGATTTTTTTGATTCCTCTGGTTTTTATTCACTAGTTTTCCCCTGTTCTCTAAGAGCCTTCTCTACGACCCGTTTCTACCTCTTTTCTTAGTCTTCTCTTATTTTGGTCGCTGTTTTCTCATTTCTTCTCAAAATTTTTAGATCTAGTCCTTCTTGTTAATTTTCTTTCCTCTTTCACTGGGTTTTTCTGTTCTCCCTGTACAGTTTGGTTGGTAAGGATTCTCCAGATCTGGTGGTGTCATTTTCCTTAAACCTGCGTCTCTTGTTCTTTTTACCTTTTATCTTCATGGAGGTGGAATTGTTGTGCCGAATGGTCAAGAATTTTGATTTTGAAACTCTTCCCCAAGGACAGTCTCTTATATCTTTGATTGAAGTTGATTTTTTATGTGAAATCCTTGAGGATCTTAGTATAAATGAGGTTGCTCGTAACAATGGTCAAGCTGAGGAAGTTGAAGTCCCCGCTACCGATGAAATCCCAGTTTTCCGGTCAGTGAATATAACAATTTTCCGATGGTCTACGGAGTCTCAGGTGGCCTAGATTTTGATCAAGTCAACGAGAAGACTCAACAGGTCGATGGGACAGTTTCTCTGAAGCCTAATTATTCAACACATGCTCATGAAGATGGCAAGATAATCGATCAGTGTGCTCCGGACTGTTCTTGTCTAGCTATTGTGGCGTATTTTCTTATCATCATAAGACAAATATACCCGAATTTCTACCTCTTTGAGCTTGCTGATAAGGTTTGGATATCTCACTTATTTGTCACTGTTGATTTAGGCCTTAACTATTTAGCACAATCTTATGAAGATGATAAGTGTATTGAGCAGCATGATGAGGACTGTCGCTATTTATATCAGAATCAGAGAGATAGTGTTGTTCCTAATATCACTTGTAGAGCCTTCTATAAGTTAATAGGTATAAAAGTTGAGGTCTCTAGATAGATAAAATTAAACCTTTATCTGTTCTCTCGTGTTTGGAATGGCTTAAGTTCTCTGGCTTGTATGGAGTATGATATGAGTTATGTGATTACCTTGGATGACGAGTTTGGTTGGCGGGTCTATCAATTCAGTGGTTTATTTAGTGTTTGTCTCAGTAAGGATGGTAATTATCTCTGGTTACTTATGCATCTTCGGGTTGCCTTATTTCCTAAAATAAGTTTTGAAGAAATTGATGTTGTCTCATCTTGGCATGACAAAGAGACTATTTTGTTAAGGTTTGAAACCCGTCTCTGGATTCCTTTGGAATCTCAGTGGTTTATGCTTCTCTTCTTTGGGTTAGTTACTGTTAAAGCTTCTCTTTCGAATTGGTCCATCTATTTGAGTACTTGGGATAAAATGCTGGTTTCCGGATTACACTTGTGTTGGGCATACCTCGATGTTAGACCTTTAAGCCAGTTTACACCTTCGGGGGCTTGGGCAGTCAGTACATATGATTGGTATAGGTGTAAGATGAAACTGGTAAATGATCACAAGCGGTTGGGTTGGATAGCTCGATGGTTTTCTTGGTCTTTTAGGCAGATTTTCGAGGAATTTTTTACCATGTTCTTTTTTTCCAATCAGTCCACTTCTTGGAATGACTGAGATGTTATGATGGATTTTGATTTTCACTTATGTTGGGCATACCTCGACATCAGACCTTTAAGCCAATTTACTCCTTCGACGAGGGCTTGGGAAGTCAGTACATTATCTGGTATAGGTGTGAATTGGTTATCTTTGAGATCCGCAAGTTGAATGATATGCTACTGTTTGGAGGGAACTGGTCTTGGCTCACCCTTGTTAGTCACCGTCCTTCTTATGGGAGGAATGATGCACCTTTGTATGTCATGCGTGGCTCATTTATGAGAATTAAACGTCAACATACCCACGTCTTGAAAGGGGCTCCAGTAGTGGTTTACTGTAATCAAGGTCGTAGTGATGTTGATGATAAGTTGGCGGAATTGAAGATTTCTTTTGTTGAACTGGACCAAGTGAGGATGTATACTTCTATATCTGGATGCAACAACTCTTGTCTCGACACTTATCTGCTTTTTCGTTTTTTTCATTTTCTTTACTGTCGCTTTAGTTTACTGAAAAAAAAAAAAAAAAAAACTCCACCGAGTGACATGACTACCATCGCGATTTGCAAACCCTCAATCAGACTCGGACATCTTTGGTTACTAGTATAAGGCTGGGTTTGGTAATGCTTATATTTTTTCAAAAGCACTTTCAAAGCCTATATATGTCAATAATTTTTGAAATTAGTGTTTGGTAAAAAAATATGAAAGTGTTTTTTATCCAAAGCACTTCTCAAATTCCTCAACTTTTAAAAGATGGGGTGGAGGAGCTTTTAAAAGCTACAAAAACATAAGTTTTGGCCCCACCTAAATTTAATGTTTGATTTATCTTTTATGTCCATATTTTATTTTATAAATAACAAAAGTTACTCTTAAATTTATATACAATTAATTTTTTATTTATTTTATTTTATTCTTTAAAATTTTATTATTGGATAAAGAGTATTACATTAACTAGTTGGAAGCCTAACAAGCTAAGCTCCAACAACATACTACTACATTAATTGAAAGGTTGTTGTGCTAACCTACCAGCGAGCCTCATGGGTAACCTAGCCAAGGGAGCCAAAGCAGCGGGATGGGGGGGCCGAGATTGTGTCACAAGGGGGCAAACTAACACTACCTTCCATGTTAATTCCTGCAATATTTCGCCATTGGGGACTCGAACCTGGGACCTCCTGGAGCGCATTAAACTTTGGGGAACGGGGATGACCAGCTGAGCTAGGGGCCCGTTCTTTAAATATTATTATTTTTTATTTTCAAACTATTTTACATACCATTTCATTTCATTTATCAATAATAAAAATAAAAACAAATATTAAATAATTACTTAATTAATTTTAGTTTGAATTTTTGTTTGAAAATTATATATATATATATATATATATATATATTAAAAAGTGGTTAAGTAAAATAATTTTTTTAACACTCATTAGTAAATTTAATATTATATATATTTATATTTAATAAAATAAAATTATTTTCAAAGATACGTCTGTTTTTGTCATTTGCTACAACAACAATGGTTGAATATGATATATTACCAAACACACTGCTTTTTTAATTAGTTTAGTTAATATTTTACCAAACGTTAAATTGCTTTTTTCTCACAGCACAACAACGCACAACAGGAAAGTGCTTTTACAAAAACTGCAGCAATACCAAACTAACCTAGTTTGATTGGGGGCCAAACATTTTAATTGGGGGCCAAGCACTAGAGGACAAAAAAGGTCACCCAATCCTAATTTGGGTCACCCCTTATAAATTTTTTTTCCTAAATGGCTAAAATGCCCCTGAATGATTAGTATTAAGATTTAATTAAGTTGATTAGTGTGATAATTTTGTTTAGATAAAAATCAGGTTTTGGGATTAAAATTTGGGGAAATTTTAGTTTTGGGTTTTTTTGTTTTGAGAAGAAGAAGAGGAGTTTTGAGAGGAAAAACTAGGGTTTTTAGAAATGAGTGATTCAAGTGGAGGGAATGAGGTTGGTGAAGGTTCAAACAATAACCATGATTGTGTTGATGGTAAGATTGTATCAACTAATCCTATGGATTGGATGTTTGATGAAGAGATGTTAATGGAGCAAGCCATGAATAATGGTGGAAATGAAGATCCTATGACAAACATATTCTTGTGTCTAATTTGATCTCAATATTATATATTGTTGGCACTCGATTTTGTATTAATTTTGGTGTTTTATGTGTTTGTAGGTATTTTTGGGCAATAAACATTTTTGGAAAAATCGGCTCGAAAAGTTGTCTAAAGCACCCGGAGGACACGTGTTATTCGGACTCTCAATGTAGGATAAGGGGCACCTCAATTACTAAGGGGCACCAACAGGATATTCGCACCCAAGCAGCTGGATAAGGGACAACCTCATCACCTTCGTTTGAAAATAATTTTGGCGGGAAATTTACATTTCTTCACGGGCAGATTCTTGGTTCGATTTTTGGGCGTGATATAGAGAGACTCAATGGCTAGAACTGTATGGGAAGACTTGATCAAGCCTAACATGCATTGTATGATCAATTGTTTCGACTAGAATTGGTTGGATACGTGGATTTGAAGAAACAACAAAGCACGGTAATATCTCAGATATTTTTCTATCCCGTGTTTACTGTGTGGCTTATGGAAGCTGGTGTGTGTTGACTGAATCAAGGGATGGGGTAGCACGTGTAGAAGATAAATAAGAAGATTCGAAAGTAACAGGAGCGCGTGAAAGAGAAAGAAATAAAAATTATTTCCGTTTTTGGCAGCAGAGAATAAGAAGTGATTAATGAAGATTATATGGAGTTACTGTCGAGTATTTTCAATTCTGAAGAGTATATAAAGGGTGCTGAGGGTTTTGAGAAGAAGGTGGAGAGTGAGGGGAACGAAATAGGGTGAGAAATCAGAGTTGCAGAGCTCGTCTCTGCTGCTGCCATTGAAGACGAAGAACACGAAGAACAGACAGCCAAAGACCGTCGTTCTTCAACAGTGTCAACGACAGAGTGCTGTGGTTCGTAGTTAAGGAGGCAGTCGTTTTTGAACAGTGCCTTCGACACATCATATATATCGTTCTCTGTAACAATTTGGTTTGTAACAAATATAATTGTTACAAACCCGGTTTTCAATATTCATTCCATTTTCACCTCTTGTAAACACTTTTTGAGCAATGAAAAATTATTCTGAGTGTGTTTCCAATATGCGGAGCTAGAACCCATCACTGGGACAACGGAGGAAGCAACTTTTCATGATTGTGGTAAATGAATTAATTCTTTATATGACTTTTTACATAGATTTAATTGTTTTATGATTTCTATTAATTATCTGTTATTTTGTCTGATGTCGCATGCTTAGTTTAAATTACTTCTGATGCGTCATGCTTACGACTTACATATAATGTTTTATGAAATCTATTTTTGGCATAAAATTAGAGTCACAACTTCTTTTGTTTGAGCTATATTGTCTAGAGTTAATGACCCAACCACAAGAATATGAAAAGTAGTGAAATCCTGCGTCCTAGTGACTCTTCATCCTGTGACAATATTTGTATATATTTTTCTTTTATTTTCTTTTATTAATTCTTAAAATCAATCTCATCAAGTCCGAGTGAACGACAACCCTTCTTACTACAACATCACTGAAAACAACCATCAATTTTTGGCGCCGCCGACGCGGACTTGTTTATAGATTTGTTTTTAGGTTTTATTTTTTATTTTTTTTATTTTGTTCCTTTTTACGCGTTTTGGTTTTTTCTATTTGCTTTCAGACTTGGTGCGGAGCTTATATAAAAGAGAAAGTGTTGAAAAGTAAAGCGAAGCCAAAGAAAGAAAGAAGAGAGAAAATCCAAAGGAGTAAAGAAGAATATTTTTGTGTATAGTTAATTTATTTTTATTAGATTTTTATACAATTAATTTTTTATTTATTTTTATTTAACAAATTAAATTTACGAAAAAGAAAAAGATTACACGGAGCTTTTGGTTGGCAACCTAGCAACAAGCTGGGCCCCAACTCCTCTTTGAATCGTAACACCTAAACGATAAAAAATGAAACTACCAAAACCACTACTAGCATCATTACTAACCAAACAGTTCCTAAGACGCTTAAAAAAAACTGTAAATAGTTTTTATTAAGCGATAGTTTTTATTTTTATTTTTTTTAGAAACTGTAAATAGGCTTTTATTTTTGTAATATTTTATATTTTTGGACTTTTTTATTTTTTTTATTTTTGGACATTGAACATTGGACATTATTAATTTTAAACCCTAAGGAAGGGTTAAATTAAATATAAACTGCACAGGGAAGGACGACAGTTACGATACTGTCTCGGCCCCTCGGGTTCGTACATGACATAGGAGTTGTGGCCCGAGTCGACCTCAACGGTTCATCCCCCGTCTGGAACGGGAGGTAAGAATTCTAAACACCCGCGAATCCCCTGTCATCGGGTTTACTGGATGATTTTGTATGCATATATGTTGAGGACCTGAAATCGGATTTAATTTTCTAGTAAAGGGCAAGGCCTGGCCATATCAAGATAAGGACTCGGATTTCGTCATCGTTTCCTTCTTGCCCGCCTTAGGAACACGTAACCTACGCGAACCTAAGCCTTAAAATTTGGACTAGAACGAGACCGATAGGGTAACGAGCTTAATAGGAAAGTCATTCGAAAAATATTGGTTACTCTTTTGAGCATACTTCGAAGTTCATGATGGTTTCGTAAGTTGAATGCGTGATCTGCGCCGCCTTGTAATGCGGTGAGGCCTTGGGTATCAAAGCTCCACGCAGCTTCCCTCGCCTCTATTCAACTTACTTAAACTCGGATTGATTCCGAGGGGTTTGCTCAGATTGTAACGAATTCCCTTTCGAAGGATTAGAAGCTGGTCTAGAAAACAATCTAAGTGGAGCCATCATGCTTTTTGTTTGCTAGAAATCAGTAGGTTTGTTGTGGTCGAGTCAGCCTTGTTTGTGCTTGTGTAGAATTACTTTGCAATTAGGATGTCAAACTGGTATTATAACAGCCAATACAATGATTATCCAACTGAACAATATGGACATTACTCTTTTTATGACCATAGTGTGAATAGTGGTTGGGAACGTCAATCTTTTGAAGGTTATGGGTCATACCATGGTGAGCCCAATTACTATCCACATGAGCATCGGTCATTCGAGCAAGAAAATTATAGTACTAGTTCTTCGTCTCTAGAGGATACAATCAAACTTTTGAAAAGTAGTCCTTTTTATGATCCTTCTGTTCCTACTCCTTCTTTAGAATTTAGAAGAGTCCCTCAGGGATTTAGCTAAAACGACATATAAGTTAGCTGAGGTGAATAACGTAGTTATGGACGAAAGGACTGCAACAATGACTGAATCTTCTTTAGAAGACATCCTCAATAGATTAACTCAAAACTTAGATCCAACACTAAGGGAACTTTCTTTAGAAGAGACCCTTGAGAGGATAGCTGAGTCGGCACGTAGACTTGAGTTAGAGACGAACGAAAGTATTGCTCGGAATAACTGGAATTGCCAATAGTGTATCCAATAATACCCTTGAGAATGAAGATAGTTATTCGCATAATCAAGATGACGAGGTTAGAATTGGTAACACTACTTGTTTAGATGAGGTTCAATCATTTTCATGTTATTATAGTGATGATCATGATGTGGAAAGTGTTGATGAAGAATATGAAGTTTTTAGGCATAGTGATCAGGAATTTGTTTCTCCAATTGAGCTTTATAATGATAATAATATTTCTGGTTTAAATCCAAATAATTTTAATATTTATTCACCTATTCAAAAGGATGAGGATTTGACTAGAAGTATCTCCGTTTTAGACGATGTAGAATTTCCTAGTTACAAAGCCGATAATGGTTTAGGGGAACGGGTTTATCCTGAGAATACTGTTTTAGAGTCCAAGGATTTAAAAACAATAGTCTTAGACGAAGAAGATGAACTCGTAGAGCTTTTAAATATGAGTGAGGATGCATCACCTGAGTATAACTTAGAAGAAGCAATTGACCATTTTCAGGATTCCGATGATCTAGAAATTAGGGAAATTGTAGCTAATCTATCTAGAGACACCCAAAACTCTAAGTTTGGGGGTGATTATCATTCTCCTTGTGCCTTACCTTTAGATCTTACAGAGATCCCTCACTTGGTACTTGACATATGTGCCTCAACCATTTTACAAGATTATCTTCATACACGTTTTCCTGAACCCAATGATGTCCATAAAGTAGTTCGGTTGTTAGAAACCCATCCTCTGGTTGATGTGGTTAACCCAGGCTATGATACCACGATTGACTTTGTTTTCCCACCAAAAACCTTCCTTCCAATTGTGGGAACGTATAAGTTTCAGATGTGTCAATTATTAAGTTTTGAGACTAAACCTAATTACTTTAGGATATTATGGTCGACACATTTGCTCAAGGAAGACCACCAATCTTATTGTGGTCATTTTGTGTAAGTCGAACTGATTGACTTAGAGGATCCTCAATTATTCAGGTTATTATTATGTGCTTCTAAGTTTTTATTTGAGTTTTTCCAGACTCTAGAACCTGAACATTCGGATCTAACTCATGAGGAAACACAACCCCATGAAAATATGTTATCTAGACCCTTTTATAAAGCCTGAACCCGAACCACAACTAGATGTAGTTGTCTTAAAAATAGATAAGGGTGTGTTGGATATCTTCCTGGTTTATGGCAGTTTCCTCTTCTTGTGGTTAGCACTTTTTGTTCCAGATGACCCGCAGTTATTCCGGCTATTGCTATATGATTCTTCGAGGTGACTAATCCTTTCCAATGTCTGGCTGAAGACTTTAAACTTAGCACTTCTTGGGAGGTAACCCATGCTCTTGCAACACGGTAATATCTTTCCTACCTATTTTCTTCAAGTGGTAACAGTTTCTCATTGTTCATGCTTTTAATTTCATCTTTAGAACATTGAGGACAATGTTAGATTTAAGTTTGGGGGTATTTGACAGACACATTCTTGTGTCTAATTTGATCTCAATACTATATATTGTTGGCACTCTATTTTGTATTAATTTTGGTGTTTTATGTGTTTGTAGGTATTTTTGGGCAATAAACATTTTTGGAAAAATCGGCTCGAAAAGTTGTCTAAAGCACCCGGAGGACACGTGTTATTCGGACTCTCAATGTAGGATAAGGGGCACCTCAATTACTAAGGGGCACCAACAGGATATTCGCACCCAAGCAGCTGGATAAGGGACAACCTCATCACCTTCGTTTGAAAATAATTTTTGGCGGGAAATTTCTGTTCTTCACGGGCAGATTCTTGGTTCGATTTTTGGGTGTGATATAGAGAGACTCAATGGCTAGAACTGTATGGGAAGACTTGATCAAGCCTAACAGGCATTGTATGATCAATTGATTCGACCAGAATTGGCTGGATACGTGGATTTGAAGAGACAACAAAGCACGATAATATCTCAGATATTTTTCTATCCCGTGTTTACTGTGTGGCTTATGGAAGATGGTGTGTGTTGACTGAATCAAGGGATGGGGTAGCACGTGTAGAAGATAAATAAGAAGATTCGAAAGTAACAGGAGCGCGTGAAAGAGAAAGAAATAAAAATTATTTCCGTTTTTGGCAGCATAGAATAAGAAGTGATTAATGAAGATTATACGGAGTTACTGTCGAGTATTTTCGATTCTGAAGAGTATATAAAGGGTGCTGAGGGTTTTGAGAAGAAGGTGGAGAGTTAGGGGAACGAAATAGGGTGAGAAATCAGAGTTGCAGAGCTCGTCTCTGCTGCTGCCATTGAAGACGAAGAACACGAAGAACAGACAGCCAAAGACCGTCGTTCTTCAACAGTGTCAACGACAGAGTGCTGTGGTTCGTAGTTAAGGAGGCATTCGTTTTTGAACAGTGCCAGCGACACATCATATATATCGTTTCTAATGTGATTTGGTTTGTAACAAATATAATTGTTACAAACCCGGTTTTCAATATTCATTCCATTTTCATCTCTTGTAAACACTTTTTGAGCAATGAAAAATTATTCTGAGTGTGTTTCCAATATGCGGAGCTAGAACCCATCACTGGGACAACGAAGGAAGCAACTTTTCATGATTGTGGTAAATGAATTAATTATTTATAAGACTTTTTGCATAGATTTAATTGTTTTATGATTTCTATTAATTATCTGTTATTTTGTCTGATGTCGCATGCTTAGTTTAAATTACTTTTGATGCGTCATGCTTACGACTTACAGATAATGTATTATGAAATCTATTTTTGGCAGAAAATTAGAGTCACAACTTCTTTTGTTTGAGCTATATTGTCTAGAGTTAATGACTGAACCACAAGAATATGAAAAGTAGTGAAATCCTGCGTCCTAGTGACTCTTCATCCTGTGACAATATTTGTATATATTTTTCTTTTATTTTCTTTTATTAATTCTTAAAATCAATCTCATCAAGTCCGAGTGAACGACAACCCTTCTTACTACAACATCATTGAAAACAACCATCATCCTATTGCTCAAAATGAAGGAATCGATACTCAAAATGAAGAACCCGCACCTCAAAACAATCAGGTAAACCTCATATACTCTTGAAATTGTATGAATGGTGCTCCAAGTGGTCGATTGATGGTCATTATGGAACTAGTCAGTGTGAGAGTCGTTTTAGTCGGGGTTTGGATTCAGTAACGACTCTTCATAGTCGTCAGTGAATTGAAACTACCAATGACGACTTAAACCTGCAACTTTTCCAGGTTATGAAAAATCGTTAGGTTGGTGTGATAAACACTGACGACTCTTTTAGCTAGGTCAAAAAGGGTCGTTAATTTTTTTGTTTACAGACAAACGACTCTAAAACCAAAACTCTCAGTAAATAAAACACTTAGAGTCGCCATATATGTATTCGTAGAAGATGACGACCTTATCCCGCCATTTCAAATTTTATGTAGAGTCGTTCGTTGTTTTATTTAATATACTAACGACCCTTGCGCTGGATTATCATAACTTTTGATTTCATAGAATCATTTCATTGAATCGTAAAAGGCATACATCTTTCATAGCGATACATTGAAGGAAATGAAATACAATAGATAATAACGGTGCACTTATACACTTAATCATAAATGGCGTAATTATACATAGTGCCTTCCAAGATAAAGTAGCAATCGTCGAACTAAAAATTTTTCCCACGAAGCTCCTCGTAATAGCCTTCCTCAACTGAAAACGCAAACATACTCAGTTAGTATTGTTGAAAGCTTTGGATAAGTTTTACCTCTTATTTAAATACTTACTCTTATAGCACCCAACATATTGGGCATGGATTCCCTTGCGGCCTTGATTTCTCTTTTGAAAACTTCACACTCGAAGAATATCTCCTCGAACCGTTCCTTGACGAGTTTCAAAGACCTTGAGTTGCAATTTCCGTCTAACGCCAGTAAAACGATGAATACACGGTTCCACCAAGCATCCGATGTTTGATCAATGTCTTTTCCTAGATCTTCAAAGTGGTTTGTGACTGTTTTCCAAGCTCTCACAATAGCGCAATTCTCTTCCGAAGTGTAAGTACTAGTCATGGTGTTTCCTCTTCTTTTTCCTCTTGGATAATAAATGAATGAGAATGAATGTGAAGGTTGAGAATTATGGTTTGGGTGAAGAAGGGGTGAGATATGGGTCTCTATTTATAGAGATTAAGGACCCAACAGTCACTTTTTTGAATTTTTAACCATTGCCCGACTCAACCACATTTGGTGAATTCAAAATTCACATTAACTGCTTTAAGGATCGTTATTATATATATTAACCAAGTGACGACTCTTGATGATCAAAAGAGTCGTCTATGTGTTTTGTTTACTGACTGACGACTCTACCGTAAAAGAGTCTCTGTGTTAAGTGACCTTTAGAGTCGTTAATATGTCTTTCTCTAAAAATGACGACTCATGCCAACAATTTCAAACAATCTTTAGAGTCGTCACTTGTGTTTTTACGAAATATGACGACCCTTTATGAACTATAGTTATTGAACCAATATTTGAAGTCATGCATTTTATTGAATCCGAAAAAACATACATGTAGTTGAAATAAAATAGAAGGAAAACACATAAAATTGTTCAATACATTGCGCTAGAAAATCTATACGAGTTTAATTATATTGGGCGAATTTCCATTCAACTTCCTCCAAGAGAGTGTAGCAGTCCTCGTGCAAAAACTCATGGCCGTACTTTAATTCGTATTGGCTCCGACCCAAAGTATACTGGAAAAACAATTTTTTTAAATAAGTTAGCGTTGTTGAATAATGATAACCAAATAAATAATTTTTGATGAAAGGCCTATTGATTCACAAACTTACTCTACTCATTCGAGGTTCGTTGGGCGTAGCGTCAGCCCGAGCTTTCAATTCCTCTCTCAGCAATACACATTCATTGTATAAATAAGCGTACCTTTCCCTTATCTGCGGGAGTGTCCTCCTTGAACGATTTCCGTTTAGTACAAGGAAGATGTTCAAACATACGGAATATACTTGGAAAGCGGAAAGAGAAGAAAAGAGGTTTTAGTCGACAAGAGGATCGACATCGCCTACACCACTGTCAGGTTCTGCTTCAGCGCCATCACCTGTTGATGCTCCTCCCTTCGAATCTACCTCAACTTCCGCATCAGACATCTCCGCAGCGCACTCCATCCCAACATCATCAGCGGGAGCATTAAAGAGCGCGTCAACATTAGGAGTCGTACCGATTGCTTTCAGATGTTCAGGTTCCTCTGTGTCGGAGTCAAGAATTATCACGCCGTCCTGGATTGGGTAATCACACTTATCTTCATTCAGAGGTTGTTTATGCTCAACCCTCCGCCTCTTCAGCCGCGCTGCATATCTCTCTTCCCTTGCGCTTACCAGTACTTGCAACGCTTCCTCGCGCCTCCACCGCTCCTCCATGTCAATCGCAGCTGAAAGTGCACAGATGCGTCCCCTGGCAATACGCAGGTGCAGGATAGACATCCCATGTATAGCACGGCCAACTTCATGAAGTGAAAGATCGATCTTAGCCATTACTTCTTCATGTGCATGGGTTTCGGGCTTGTCAACTTCGAAGCTTCTTTCTGGAGAAGCGACAAAATGATCGTCCACCGCCTCCATGATAAACTGCAAAGGAGAAGAGGTTATGAGCACAAAAAAAAAATCATCAATCAATCGATCAGTCAATCAGGAGATCAGATAAGTGCGGAACAGTACCTGAGATATAGAATAAATGACTGCGTGAGATGATTCTTTATAATCTCACAAGTCGACAGAATCCCAAGAGAAATGAAGTCTTTACTTACCACCTATAAAGGCTACCAATTCGGGATAGCAATCAACGATGCTTATCAGATACATCTGGGGAAAGTTGTGCGTGACGAGAGGGAATACACCTGACCTAAGGAAGGGACCAAGCTCGGATATATACAAGGGGAACCAAAGCGACTCACCAGATCAAGTCCTGCTTCCTTCACAACCTTGATCAGAACCAACCAGGTTCCGTGGCAACGCCCGACGATGTCGGCCTATCCGGTAAATATACATTCACCTTATCTTGGTCATTTCAATGTACAAAATTTGTCACCATCTCATGCCTACCCCACAATAGTGTAACCATTATGTGCTAGGCAGGGGACTTAATGTTGATGGTGGATTTTCATTTCAGATTAAAATTGTAAAAAACCAGAAAATCATGCGCTGACATCTTGTAAAAGATAAAGCCATTAATAAGTGTTGGATACTCCCTCACTTAATTCGCCTAGAATGGAGCATGCGGCAACAATCCCATTCTGTGAATACATGAAATTCATCCAGGTTGGAGCATGTAACAACAATCCCATATACCCTGTGAATTTCTAGCATTATTAATTAATGCGCAATCAGCCTTGTATTTCCTGTACTCATTATCGGTGCGGCATGACGACCGAGTGTTGCTCTTCTGAGCAACACGAACCTCCAAGCATTATAATGAAACCATGTACGAAATACCCGTACAGGCTGACTCTCGGTGTGTTATACTAGCCCGATTGAGCCCATCTCGGTGTGTTATACTAGCCCGATTGAGCATCCGGACTGACCGTATCAGTCCGGATATAATCTGATCATCCAACTCAACAAGCATGATTGGATGACCCGGATCAATTCCATCACCCCAAGCGGGTATGGAATATCCACTGCCGAACCAACGCGGACCCCGCATGGTCGGCCTCCCTCCGAATTGGCCTAGCTTGCCAAAACGTCCAAACCATAGCAAAGTATGGGCGGAAAACCCTAAAATTAGGGTTTGCGGCATATTACATGTGTCGCAAAACAGTCTCAACCATCCATCTTCGCAGGTATAGATGAAGGGTGTAGATGTAGATTCAAAGGGCCCAGAGCATGTCAACACAATCACCGTGGGCCCGCCTGCATACCTGACCAATCGGTCAGGACCAATCGGTCAGGACCAACTATGGTTGGTTATCTCAATTTGTGCACCGAATCAAGCATTGACGCACGACCTTGAAACCCAAAATTAGGGTTTTGAGCATCACGAGCGTCCATCTTCTCCGGCACGAATGGAGGGTCCAAGATCAGATTAAGCGGTCCGGCCATACCAAAGATGACCACCGTGGGCCCATCTATCCCCTCACCCGATCGGCCAAGGCACATCATGCCTGGTTATTCCAAGACGCGCGCTCAAACTAGCGTGGTCACACCTCCCAAACCGCAAACTAATCTCGACCGCTCAACTTCGCCGGACGATTTGAGTGGTTCAGATCACGTTTTCATGGGATAGTCAGTGTAGGCGTGAACACCAGCCTACCACTTACACGCCAGACCGGTCGGCCAAGACCGACCAAGTTAGGTCATCTTGGAACGCACGCCGAAAGTGAGCATGGTGCGCGGCTTTTTGCGGTACCAAATTCCTATTACAAAATCGATCTCCACCACTCCTCTTTGCCGGTCAAATTGAGTGGCCTAGATTGCACCTTCATGGGACGGTGAGATATGGACGTGTACACCGGTATGTTGTCTACATGCATGCCCGGTCGGTCCTTTCCAAAAACCTTCCCATGCTTGGTTTCGACCAAGCTGAAGAGTGATGCTTGCGCACCTCTTCAAAAACCCTAATTCATTAACGGTCGCAGATGAGTGTCTCAAAGATCATCTCGTCCGTCCAACTTCACCAGCTTGGTTATACAACCCTGGTCAGGAGTTAATTGGTCAGTGAGGCGTCACCACCCATCACTTTACCACACCATGATGCGACTCGCATAAAATACACATGATACTTCACCAAGTATCGACTTCCCGAATAACGCAGGTTATTCAATTCAAAGATTACATGCTACCTTTCGTGGATCCACGATTCACACATTCCAGACATCAATCATGTCACAAACTGGGGGATACATACTAGGGTATTGGTCTGGCGGTTTACAGCGTGCAACGCGCCATCACAAGAACGTGTTAGGAAGTTATGGACGGTTAGAGATGGCAGGAGAAGTGGGCAAGATTGGTCGTGTAACACCAACACACACCTCCACTACTCCATCACTCCACTTCCTCCACTTCCCACGAGAGACGTGAATAAGGCTCAAATGACTTGTATAAATAGGTTCTCCTCCCTATTTTCCAAACAGGAGAAACAAGAGCAAGTCCAGACAAAAAACAGAAACCAAGTGTTAATACAAAACACCGAATCGATAGCTTGCATCCTCAGAACCTGTAAGCCGGTTCTGCCTTTCTTACAAGTCATAAGCAAGCCAACACCTTCACAATCTCAACACCTTCTTCGCTTCCCTCCCTAAGATCAACCCCATCTCCTTCACTTTGTGATCGAAACGAGTCTGGAACGGCCATTTCTTGGTTTAGGCCGGACTTGCACAAATTGATTTCCGAATCTACAAGCACTCACCGCGCAGTGCATTTGTTTAGGGTTTAGATTCATTCCTCATCCACACACCCCAAATTACCAAATCCGGCAGAAATAGTTTTCACCCATAAACAAGAAAAAATTCACAAAGGGAAGAACTACAAGTATGAGAAGAAGATGACGAGGGTCTACAAAACTTCGTCGAAGAAGATACAATGCCCCTTCAGGATTGTTTTCAAAAGGCATCATGAAACTCATCTATGGAGGTTGTATAGTATTCCGGATGGTCGTCACAACCATCCTCCACCTAGTACTCTTTTAGGGCACCCAACATATCCCAGATTGAAACCACATGAAATGGAAAAGGTCCGGCAGATGAAGCGATATAGGCCCCTTAAGATCCTAAATGCAATAAGGGCGGAAGATAAGACAAACTTGTTTATTATTTCCACAATCTATGCTGCCAAAGCAACGATCAAGAGAACTGAATGGGATGGTAGATTAATTATGCAACAATCAGAGTGGTTGGCACTTAACTACGCCATGCAAACAAGGGTGGGTCCGGGCGACAAAGTGACTCATATTTTTCTTGCCCATCCTAGGATGGTGGATTTGGCTCAGTGTTTTTACCAGGTCTTGTTCATAGATTGCACCTATAAAACCAACAAGTATAACATGCCGTTGTTGAACGTGGTTAGTCATACTTCGGATAAGCAATCATTCACCGTGGCATGGTGCTTTATGGAAAAGGAAGAAATAGAGGACTATGTTTGGGTTTTGGAACAAGTTAGGTTGATTTACCGTGGCGAAGAGACACCGCAGGTTATATTTACGGATAGGGATTTTGCAGTAATGAGTGTCGTTCGTCAAGTTTTTCCACTTGGTCAACATTTTCTTTGTACGTGGCACATCCAAATGAATATTTTTTCTAATTGCAAGAATCATATCCAAAAGATCAAGCCTGCAAAGGGTAATCAACGTTCTAAGGAGGAAGACGAGCGTCTAAGTAAACTTTCAAAAAAAGAGATAGCCGAAGAGAAAAGGAAAGAAAAGGAAAATATGCTGAAGATGGTGATCTATGGGAGGATTTCTGCAAAGATTGGGACCATTTGGCTCATTCGAAGACCGAACTAAAGTATTATGCAAATCTTCAAAAGTTTATTGATGATTGGAGTACGGATCATCAGAAGGTTGTCGACTATTGCCTAGATACATGGTTGAATCCTTGGAAGGAGAAGTTTGTTTATGCATGGACCAATAAGTACAAGCACTACCAAAATGAGTCCACGAGTATTGCAGAGCAGTCCCATGGACGTTTGAAAAAAATTCTTCAAGAGAACAGTGGTGGGGTAGTTACAGTACAGGAAGCTATTCACGAGCACGCCGAGGATGATCCTAGCAAGATAGTGACTCAGATGGAGTATAGTAAGGACCGTTTTTTGAAGCAATACATGGAAGACAAAGAATTGCTACGTGGGGTTTCGCACCAAGTATCATGGTGGGCAATAAAGCATATATGATGACTAAACTTAACGAATTTCGCGCGAAAGCTTCCAATGGAAAAGTGATTAAATGTAATTGTACAACTGAGACGTGGCTTGGCCTCCCGTGTAAACATAAGCTCGGTGGGTACAAGGTGATCATTCCCATTGAAGATATCGATCCTTTTTGGAAGCAACTTTCATTCACCCCAAATCCCACAGGAGCCGCTGATGAACAATTTGGAGACCTTGAGATTGGCAAGTATATTAATGAGAAATATCGAAAAATGAATTGTGCAGGAAGACAGATACTGGTTTCTAATTTGTGGCCGGCTGCCCGTAAGAGCTTGGGAGTAGAAGAAGAGCCAATCAAACAAAAACCACCGGGTAGACCGACAACTAAAAAGTCGTTTAGAGAAACCGTGAAAGCGGCAAAGAGTTGCAAAAGTGACCTGTCACGTCATGAGTATGTCCAGGCGGAATATACGGAGTATGAGAACTCTTTCGTACCCAAGGCAAGGGGTTCTCCAAAAAAACAAGATTTGACCCAAAGTGAAATAGAAGTGAAATAGAAGTGAAACAAAAGGAAGACATGGATGTTGTATACCATGTGGTCGGTACCCAGCAAAGCCAACCGAGCGGAATGGTGACGATAAGAGGAATAAAAGGTAATCCGCGCACCCCTAGAGATTCCCAAGGAAGACCACATCGTGTTGCTTACACTTTGTATAAAGAGTATACCGATCAACTTCCTCACGTCATCTTGGATCACCTTTTATCCACCGACGACGTTGACGGCGATGGAAATTGTGGTTACCATGTTGCAATGGAACAATTAGGGCATTTCGACGAGGCCGACGAACTTAAGCTCACCCAAATCGAATATGCAAGAAAAAAATGGCAGAAAAACTAGTTCAGGACAAAAAAAACGACCGTTGGGATTTTCTTCTATATAATACCACCCCATCCTCTTGATAAAATAGCCCAAAACCATTCTTTTTTCCACCAAACTACGTAATCTTTCAATTGCAATGGATGAATGGGAACCATATGAAGATTTGTGTCTCGTTAAATCGTTTGCTAATACCTTTCGTGAACGTCCAAATGAAATATATTCAATGTTTTGGAAGATAGTTAAGGAGTTCTTCTACGGGCGTACCGCGAATCCTAATAACCGCAAATGGAGAGACTTGGCATTTCGATTCAACTACATTAAAGTGCAATGAGATAGTATGTAAAAGTTAGAAATATGGTGTACGACCATCATCCACGAGCTCCTCTTAAGGAAAAAGTGAGTAATTCGTTAATATTTATACTTTTTTCATGCTTCAAAGTTACTAACACATAACATTCCTCGTTTAATTTCAGCTGGAACGTTTCAATGGGTTATGGACAATACGTAATGGGGAAACTAAGTTTATTCACCACAAAGAATATACAACGTTGTATCGTCGAGCGAGAAGGTTCATTGACGAACATTTGATATGTCAAATTCAAGAATACCCATATTAACTCTTATGTAATACGAGATTGATGGAATGTTATTTTCCTAATGGAATGTTAACTAGAATCACAGAGTTGTTACTCTGTTATGTTATTAACATAACGACTCAATTATAAACCCATGTTGGTTATTCTCCTAGATGTTATTTTAACTAAGAGTCGTCATTATTGCCCATATAAAAGCAACGACTCTATATACCTAAAAGTGGTATTCTCTGGATTTAATACACATGTAAAGTTGTTGATCTGCTATATGATCAACCTAACGACTCTAGCCATAGAAAATATGGTTCATCTCCTGGATGTTTTGCTAACCTAGAGTCGTCATTGGTTTCCATATAATAAATAACGACTCTAGTCATAGAAAATATGGTTCATCTCCTGGATGTTTTTGCTAACCTAGAGTCGTCATTGGTTTCAATATAACCAATAACGACTCTATCCACAAAAAAATATGTCATCGTTGTGTTAATTTCTCTCTGGGTCGTTAGAATTCTATTTGAAACACTTAACGATTTTGTGTATCAGAAATAGGGTCGTTATTCTGCTATAAAAAAAAGCTGACGACCCTCACTCTGTCACATTGTATAATCTTGTCTGCATTAGAGTCCTACATTATTCTAACAAACATACTGGTAAACATCCTTCTTAAAACCAAGTAGTTTCAACAAACCATCCAAACCAAACACATAAGTAGTTTCAACAAACACATAAGTTCAAGTCATAAAGTAAAATGAACATAAGTTCAAGTAGACCACCATCTCGACCTCGACCTCCTCTTTACCTCCCTGACCGGGAAAATTTCCGGCTTTTCTTAGAAGGAGGACCCTGAGTATCACTGCCCCCTGGGGAACCACCATCTTCTCTAGTACCTTGTTCATCATGATGTTGGCTACTTTGCCCCTGTTCACCACGTTCTTGTGCTAGTTGGCTACATGTTTTTCGGGTCCTCTTACCTTCCTTAGCAAGCTCAGCAAACATCTTCTTTGCATTGGGATTTTCAATGTGCGTGCGAGAATCAGCAGCCACCGACGTTGCTTCGCAGGATCAAACACTTCCCCTTTGTCAGTCGAGCAACAAAAAGCCTTGACAAAAAGCTTCATTCGTTCCCTCTATATGCATTCAAAAAACAATTCACATTAACTGACGTATATTTGTATGTAAATGAATAACACAATTACACAAATAAATACTCACCACTAGTTTAAGAATGGTAGTATCATCTTTACCGTCAGCTTGAGAAGCAGAGGTGGATGCTCTGTTGGTCCTCCTACCCGTAGTCTGATCTATCTGTATCACCCTACCATGGGAGAAGCCTTCGTAACATTGATAGTAATCCGTTGTTGCCTCGTGACCTTCATGCACATGCACCCAATATGTGATGTCTACGAGGCTAGAGTGTCTATTATTCCAATGCTTTACATCAGTTGCAGGTTCATAAACCACTTTTATGTCATCCTTGTCAGCCTCGTATTTGTTCAACTTGTGCTTGAACGGAGGTACATAGTCTTCATCGGGTGAATCTTGAATAAACCCAAGTTGACGCATGATTCTCATCGGATTGTACATTGAAAAACCGTTAGGGTGAAACAAAGGGCCATGGTAATACACGACATCTTCCATTGCGCCAACTCTATCATCCTTGTACGGAGTAAAGATTACCTCTTCCGCCGTGATGTTGTCAAGTTTTTGACGCATTTCTATCAACGCATCAGTTTGTTCCTTATCCTGAGAACCGAAGTACAACCAACGGGTTCCTGTTGGACTACCTGGGCTCCATTTTGGGTAACATAATATGTGTGTACAACTATGTACATAGTAGTGCTTTCCCTAATTTCTTAGACTTCAAAATGAATAACATGTGTACAACTATGTATACTTTAATAATCAACACATGTAAATGAAAATGAAAATGAAACCACCAAACAGGGAGAATTTAATTGGTTGAATCGGAACAACTAGAGTACTGCTAAGTGATAAAAGACAATTCTTCGATATACAAATAAAATGGATGATGAGCATATGGTATGTGTATTTAAGAACAACAAGCTTTTAGCAATTCTTCAAGTATTTTTATGCGATCAAAACTAATGATGGGCATTAAGTATGTGTAACAAGCTTTTTGCAAACCTTCATGTAGTTTTTGACATAAGCCAAGTTCTCTGGAACTCCATCTCGAGGTGGTAAAACTTTGGCGCCAAATTCAAATTAAAGGCTGGGACTTTCTCTCCATTGACAAAAGGATCCTGAAACAAAGAGAGTACAATCACAAGTTATCAACAATACAGCTACAATCGAACAAAAACTAAGTACATGTAAAACAGAACAAACACATATACACAGAGAGAAACGCATACAATAGGTGTACAATTATGTACACATTAAGAATCAACATGTGTAAAATTATGTACATCTTAGTTACTACTCTATGAATTGCTGGCGGGAACCCATTTAGATGAGGACATAATAAACACATGTGCCACATCTAAATCGTTCCATCTCGTTCACCTGGTAAGAGAAACTTCTGCACAATCCTTCCTTGCATCAACAACTGTTTTTATTTGCATCACTTTTTCCTCCCTTAAAACCACCTTCTTGGATATGAATGCAAGCTTTTGGAGGTAACATTTCAAAGAAAACAAGACGATAAACACCAATACCAACCAATGTGATGAAAAAATAATGTTAAATGTAAAGCACCCAATGAAAAATTCAGTTCAGAAAACAAAATATCGAATCCAGGAATCGATATATGCACTCATTAGAAATCAACATGTATATAATTATGTGTACATGAATGATCACCAGGTGTGCAATTATGTGCATATTAAAGATTTATAGGTGTACAAATCTGCACACGTCAACTAACAGGTATACCACTATGTGCACATTAATGATCAACAGGTGTACAACTATGTGCACATCAACTAATAGGGTGTACAAATATGCACAATCATGTACACATTTAGAATCAACATGTGTACAATTATGTACACATTGACAAACAACATATATACAACCAGGTCACTGCAAGGACAGTGGAGCAATTATTTAATAGGTGTACAACTATGTACACATCAACGATCAACATGTGTACACCTATGTGCACATTAAAATCAATAGGTGTACAATTATGTACACATTAAAAAACAACATGTGTACAACTATGTACACATGTGTATCCAAAACATGTACATCCAAATCATTGTATCTGCAAGCTAAAAAGACTGGATAAGATAAATCCATGGGGTCCAACGTATCCTTCATCTTATAGGAGGATGATAATGGATATCTAGATATTTGAAGTACAATAAAAAATCCTCAAATCCACTACATTCTGACTCCAAGAAAACTAGCAATATATAATCACATGGTTATTTCCAAAAGATATCTCACTAATTAATCCCCTCTATGATTAAGCACTATCCGAAAATGTTACTAGACTGTACCGAGAAGAAAACATCAAAAGAGCAAAACGATGTGGTAGAATGACTAACCAAATAAGAATAGAGAAAGTGTATAACGTTAAAGGAAAATAACAATATTTTATGCAACTCACACCATTACAGCTAGCTAAGGAAGTAATTTGATTCAAATACACCTTATTATATTATTGGCACAACTCAAGAGCAATTCAAAACACTAGCTATTAAGTGCACTGAATTTACAGTTCACGTATATAGTTTTCTACTTAATTAATAAGCAAAGAAGTGTCCACAAGTTAAATTCTACAGTTTCCAAACTAGTAAAACAACAAAACACTATACAAAATGCAGAAGTTTATACACATAAAAAACTTGAATCGTCTACACATAAAAAGTCTACAACAAAAAGAAAAAAAAAAATACAAAATTGGGAGTATCCTAAACAAGCTGTTAATCTAAGTAATTTCACATGAAACTTCTCAACGGGAGTTGCAAGTAGAGAGTTTAGTGGAAAAATACTTCAGTGCACCATATATGTATATAAAGTTCTCGAGTTCAGTTATCCAAAGCTAAGACAAAGTGAATGATTGAAAAGAACAAAAGCCAAGCTGGTACTGACCTCGTAACAAATCTTGAATCGCGATCCAACAATTGTATTTCACCTGTTGATATAAATTCCAGTCTACCATTATCAAATTTGCATGCCGAATTGAAATTTGGAAATCAAAACAAAAGTATACGAGTGATAATTACCAATAGAAGGATTAAACATTACCCAAAGCTTATTCTTAAATTGCCGATCAGCACCTAGAAATCGCACCCAATAAACATGTGTATAATTATGTACACATGATAAAACTGGTGCACTAAAAAGTACACTGTGTACAACTGGTATACAAAATAACTACGTCAAGTATAGCCGGTACAATAAAACAATGCACATAAAGATTCTATCAATCTTTAACCTTTCAAAAGACTCTATTTACAGATTTCACGAGGAAAAGAATAAATGGTTTGAGAGGCTACAAGTGAAGAATTTACCTTGCCAACTTTAGTATTCTGGGATGTCGCTCGTTTTCTTACTACAAATATTGTTACCCACATAAAAGAAAATATGAGAAATCACATCAACCCAAGATGGGAAAAAGAAAATATAAAGACAAATAAAGCGGAGATACAAGGGTAACGGATAAATAATAATGAACATAAAATAGATTTCAGACCCGTTTCTGATCTTTTTCTAAGATCCATTTCAAGTGTGACACGATCACTCTCCAGCACCTCAGACATCATCTCAACGTTTAAGAACCAATTGCAAAAATGGGCAATGTCTATTAGATGCAAATTTGAAATCCGGAACAACTCTTATCTTTTGCCGTAGTCAGTCAAGTCCAGCTCACAGCTACTAAACTTTCTAGCTAGTCATTAACATTATGATTTTGTGATCGACAATTATAACATATACAATATTAGTGATTGAAAATAATGGGTAAAATGAAGAACTTTAAACCAACATATGTATTCCCATTTTAACACATACAGTTCAATTAGTACACGTCACTAACTTAATTTTAAGTATTGGTTTTCATTTGGTAACTAAGTTTGCTTGCTAACGTGCTAACAAGTGATATTACATCGTAAAGGTGTTATCTCCACTAAATCAAGTGAATTAAGTAGATATTATATATACATCAAGCTAGAACGGAATGGAATAATTCTAGTAAATACGATGTCTATCGGCATTGACACAATTATCCTAGGCTATATCAGGTACATCTAACACTATCATCTACTGATCCTAGTAGTTTAGATTTTGACTGATCCTCCTTATATGAAAATGACACTCCACGGCTAAAGTTTCATACATTTTTTTTGTTGATAATATTTCTTCATTGGAGGGCGGAAAAGGATCATGCATTTTCCAGATTTATCAATTAAGTGAACCTAGGTAGATATGTATATAGATAAAACAGATTCATCCATTTCCACTAAATTTCTTATCCAATTTGTCAACAAATTCGAGCCTAAGACGTTCACTAAAACTGACTGCAATCTTGCAATTGTAAAATGTTAACACCTAAAAATGATTACACTTTTCAAATCATAAAAAGATCATAAACTAATTTGCTTTCATTTAAACTGGAAACAGTACAAAGTTTAAGATTAAAGGAGTAAAAGATTCAATGTTTCACCTGTATCATCAATTTTGTTGAGACGAGATCCATGTGGCAACATCGAGTCAACTTGTTTTTCTTCTTCCTCTCTTCTTCTCTACCCTATTAACATACTCCTCGGTTTTTTTCCGGAGAAAATCATCCATCCCATGGCCTAAAAAAATGGTAAAATCAAAGAGAAAATTTGACAAATTACCTCTAAATATTATAGCAACGATAAAAATTACATGAACTTATGATGATTAATTCATCTTAAATAGATCAATTACATATTCAAAACTTCAACTGAAATAAATAAACGATTGATCAAACAAATCTGCAAATGAAAAAAAATCAAAAATAAAAAATTAACTATGATGAAACAACACCTCTATCGAAGATGAGGAATGAAAATTCACAAGAAGGAACCCTTAAAAAACGAACCAGAGAAGTCTCAATCCAAATTTCTTAGATAAAACTATTCATATCTCTTGATTAATTAGCTTACAATAAACGAACTTTAAACTATTAACTATTACAATAAACGAACTAGAGAAGTCTCAATCCAAATTTCTTAGATAAAACTATTCATATCTCTTGATTAACTAGCTTAAAGTGAACAAATAGCCGCAGAATTTCACAAAAGAAATCCAAAGAAGTCAAAATAATAAGAGAACTTACCAGATCTGACTATCGAGTATTTGATGACATTTGAAAAACTCGAATGAATTAGGAGCAGTAGCAGAAGAAAATCAAATGAAGAACTTAGAATCTTTCTCTCTAAAATGAGAAATTATGAAGAACAAAAATCCAAATCGCCTACATCACTCGCCAAAGATCTCAGATGTAAAATTTCTAAACTCTCTCTCTTTTAATTTGTATGCGTAAAAGTGAACAGGGTATTTATAGGGTAATAAGAAAAAGGCTGATTTTCTGGATCGGGAAAAATTTGGACTAACTCGTCCAGTTTTGGACTAAATTGTCTGTGCCGGGAAAAATTTGGACTAACGAGTACTGGGCTTGGAAGGCGTGGACTAGACTGTCTAAAGCCCAACGAATATGGGACTAAACGTCAATTTCTACCAAACTAAGCCTAAATTTGGTTACTAGGTGTGGTGACTGGTGAGCATCGCATTCGGTCATCCCTCTTACGCAATTACTCAAATCAAATCAAAATACGAAAGTTGAAAACTCGTGGGATGTGAAGAAAATCGGACTCCATATTTTCTCAATCAGACTCGGACATCTTTTCTTCATTCATCTAGGAACCACAGTACTTAATCCGAATTTAATTAACTCTACGATCTCTGTGAATTTTTAAGGATCTCCCAAAGGTATTTACCTCTTATTGAACTAACAGGTGAGCCTTGTTGTTCCTCTTCTTCTTTCTTCTTCTTATTCCATGCTCATAGTATTTCAGCAATCGAATTCAATGATTACACCTTACTAGTCTTTCTATTTCTCAGTTGGTTGAATAATCACATACGTTTTGGATAATCTCGTTTGTCTCTAATCAATTATTACCATGAAGAATTTCTCTATATATTTATGTGATAGAAGGCCAACCCTACCTTCAAAATTGTTTGCATAGACTTGCAAATTAATGGTTTGTCAACCCTATCAGAAGAAAACCCATTTATATGTAAGGTTAATACTTCTTTTACTAAAAATACAGGAAACTTATAGACTTTTTAATAATACAGGGATGGGAGGATTTTCTATTATAAATTTATCCTCTTCAGTTGGAATTAGCTCTCGTCAGAGATGGGGTAACGTAACTACTGCTACTACTTCTTCTTTTTCCCAAATGTATCAGCCTGCAGTTCCCAAGTTCCAAACAAGCAGCATCAGCTTTCGGAATGGGTGTTCTCGTCTCATTTGCTGCTCAAAGCCATCTGTTTTTCAAGGTAACTGATTTAGCACAAAAAACCCATTCTATGAAGGTTGATAGATGAGAGGTTTACTTTATATGTGCAATAGATAGATAACAGATGACCAACTTTTTAGGCTCAGTGACTTTTCTAGAATTGGACCACTTATTGCTGGTTCTACTGCACATGGATCTTTTGTATCCATCAGGACCTGAGAGAAGCTCTTACAATCTCCTCTTCCTATTCACGTGATATATTGGATACAGTTTAGCAGGGAGATTCATCACTCTTAACAGTTGCTTTTTAGGTGTTAGTTTCTTTGAAACAAGGGGAAGGCAAGATATGCAAACTACTCTTTTATTTTGTTGCTAATTTATATTACTAGTCTGCTTATAACATCGTTTTGCGCTCGTGTTTCTAGGATTAACAAGTTCCATTTCAGATTTTCAGGATTATGTGAGACCTGAACGCCTTCTGTCATCCACTGAAGCAAGTATCTTGACTGAGTCTTCACCAGATGATTTCATTAATCTCCTTGGAGGTGATGAATCTCGATCAGCATACATCATCAAATTACGTACGAGTAGCTTCTCTGGTTCATGTTTGAGCGATATAAATGCTGGAGTAATGTTTTGCTTGATAGACGAAAATGGTAACTCTCTATTACAGAGAATTGCAGCAAGTCCCAAGAATGAAGAATGTGGTCACAACTCCAGTTGCTTTCAGCGAGGTTCTAGTGACGAATTTAAATTTGACGGACCCAAACTGGGAAAAATTGAAGCTGTTTGGATCGGTCTTGAGTCAGGTTGGTCTCATGCAGAAAAGCCTAGTTTGAATTCCATTTCCCCGCCTTCACCTACTTAAAAACATATGCTCAACTAAGCACTGTTTTTTTTTTATTATTATTATTGTGCCCTAGACCTTGGTATTGCTTGCCAACTCAGGCTAGTGCTTAAGTTTTCTGCTATACTGGTGAATTCTAAACCCATTGCCTGGAGATCTCAAAATGATCTATCCTGGCTGCCTCAGCAATTAAGGAGGAGGACTGGGTGCTGCAGTCCTGCAACTTAGGTTCTAAATTTGTGTATAATAACTTGGTCAGATGGTCTCATTTAGCACGGGTAAACGAAAACCCACCATCCTGTTAATTAACCACCAACACTGGTATTCATTTTGTTCACCGCGTTCAGGGAGAACTGAATCAGAATGTTTTATATATCTATAGCATGATATGACGTGCTTTACAATTAGGTGAATTAGGAATATGTATAAAGCTCTAAACAGGTATCATCTGAGTTCCCTAGGTTGTACATTTAACTTGGTCTGGTTCGAATTTACAATCCACTGCGGCATATCGTATCTTGTACCATTACACCCTTTCACTAGTATGAGATGCATTAGCGAGCTGCAATACTGTAAAGCTCCTTAGCCTTTTCTATTTTCTATTGCAGTACAAAGAAATATTCTGTTTGGGAGCTGTGTCGGGTAGTTTTAGATTAGTGCTCAGCCATGGTGTTCATTATCATTGTTTTATTACTTCCCTTGTCATGCCTCTTTTATCTCTCAGATTCTGTTTCATGTAGTAAACTATAATTGCAAGAGATCTGCCTGTTACTAAGACACTCGAAATTAGGCAGCATTATTATCAGTGATTGAATGGGAATTTAACAACTTATGTTTTCCTGTGTTTATCTTCTGAAGTCAGGTCGTTGGAGGCTAGGAGGTATCAACTTGATTGTAATCAATGGGTGTCTACCTCAGTCCACTCAAGCTGAAGAAGAAGGTAAACTAGACGCCAGCTGTGGCTTACAGTATTATTTTGACGCTGAGGATATCCACATAGGAGACGGCACTGACACATCGATGTTGGAACTGAGGCCAAGTACTATAACCGAGTTATCTGGAGACGTTTCATCCTTAACAAAAGTGGGTATTTCCGATTCAACTTCAATCGTTGACCGTGAAAAATCTAATGAAGAAAGCATGAAAGAGTATGGCGATTTAAAATTATCTTTACTACTTTACGACATCGTACTTATATTTGCTGGTTCCTGGATCATGGACATCTCAGTAGGAGAGAGGGCAGGCCTTGCTTTTCTAACTGGTGGAGGAGTGGGCTTCCTTTATCTATTGTTATTGCAGAGATCAGTTGATGGGTTATCAGCTCCCTCGTCAGTTTCTTTGAAAAGGAATAGTGAGAATTTGAATGAACTATTGGCAGGACTAAAGGGCCCTATTTCAGGATTTGCGTTGGCAGTGGTGTTCGCGGTTGTGGTGGTAAAGTACGGGTCAGATATATCACCGGTAGCTTTGACGCCAAAAGAAATATTGGTTGGGATGACTGGGTTTCTTGTTTGTAAGGTGGCTGTTGTGTTGGCAGCTTTCAAACCCATGTCGACGAGGGTGAAATAAGACCAGGGAGTCATCTTTTCTTCCTGTTCACATTGCTGATAGAGATACAGTAAGCAAATCTGTATATACATGTATATATCATATTTCTTCACACTTTACTCCGGCCAGCCAAAAGCTACTTGTTATTGTAAACCACTAGAGTGTGGGGCACGTGCATCGCTTATGCAAAGAACAATTGGCGAGTTTCAAGTATGTCAAAAGTTAAGTAAAATCTCCCCCTTTTAATGCCAATAAGAAAATATCACTGCATTACCTTTCATCACCGTTAGATCCCCTTATATAAATTCTTAGCCGTTAGATTTAAAAATATTCCAAAAAAGATTCCCAGCACAAAAGTATTCCGTCAAGACATTCTATATTTATAGAAACGCCATTGTTATAAAAATAATGACAAGTATTTAAAAACTTCACATCTTCCAAACCGTACGTCGGATTTTTACGAGCTTTATATAATTGAAAAGCGTTTTGAATTATCTACGTAACGAGCATAAATAACAATACTAAACTTTTGTTTTTCAACTAGGTATCACCGGGGCCTACGGCCCCGGCTCAACCTTTGATCAGTGTCCTACGGTATTAACATAGGATTTTTAGCTTGGTATGTTCCATCAACATACTCTAAAATATCACAAAGATGTTTTTGTTATCCATGTATCCCTACTGATATAATACGGTTTATATTATCTAGGTATCACCATTGATGATAACTAAAATTTCTTCCTTCCTGTGTAATTAAATTATGACCATGACCACATGACCATAGACTAAATAACTGTAAACATCACCTTTGAAAGTTAAAGGCGGTAAAAGTATAAGGTGACTTATGAGGATGATTCTTGGCGATTTATCTAACTAAGAAGAACATGCCAACACGGTCTGAATATATGGAATCGTTTAACAAAGTTAATTGTTTACTTGAAACAAACAAATGAACAATTACAATATTTGCTTTACTAAATTATGCTAAAGAAAAAAGTTTCTAAAAATTTAAAAGCAATAGGTCTAAATTTTATGAAAGTGTCCAGGAAATCTATACCGGAGAGAAAAACAGTCTGATCCGAATAAGAATTCAAATTCCTAAAACAATAATAAGGTAAATAATGAGGTGAATAATGTAAAAGCTATTGAAGATGGTCAAGTTGTTAATGCCTTTTTGACAACCAAAGAACCCGGTGAACCATATGATAATGTGAACAATATAAACTTTAGTTATATAGCATACATACCTTGTCAAGAATATAAATGACCAAAATATGGATTTCAATCTTCTTTCTTCAGGAATTCTACTTTCCTAGCATAATATAGTTGTATAGTAGTTGTATTTTTTCTCTACTCCAGATTTTATCTATGTTGGTTATGTACTTCTGTTTTGGACGCTATTTTGAATTGACGTAGCCTCATGTTTCGGTTTTGATTTTAATTTATCCATATTTTCATATACTGGTGTCATGTAATTGTGAATTTCCTGTTTGGACCCATCTCCTAGGAAAAGACTGATGCATGCTTGTTTTCCACACACCGCTTCCATAAACTCATCTCCACAATAACACAATCATATCCTTGTCGATTTCCTTCAATGTTTAATCGAGGTTGTCTTCAATGAACTTTACATTCTTCAAATAAGAATCAAGCATCTTACTATCATGTGACAGTAAACTGCCAATGTTATAATGACATTTAACCTGATCAAAGTCATACAACATAAAAAAACTGAAAAATTTAATACCATTAATTTTAACCTTTTTTTAAGTTTTTTTTTAATAATCTTCCATCAATTTTTTTTTTCGAATTCTTGTTTAAACAATAAATTTTTAGATTCAAAGGACTCAGAAGGCTTAAATCTTCCTCAACTATCGATGTTGATGTTGTTTTGTTGCTCTAGATCCTGCAAAAAATTCTCCAGTTTACAAAAAGAATATGTACCTCTTGTACTATCTTTTTTTTTCTCCAATTCACAAACGGATTTTACAAAGAATATATACCTCTTGTATTGCATTTTTTAGTTGATATGTTTTCTTTATTTTTTATTTTCTTTATTTTTATCCCCCACCCCGATGCTAGTGAGTTTCGAACGTAGATCATTGGTATCATCATCCAACAACTTTACTATTTCACTACAATCATTACTCAATAACTTTACCATTGTACTCCAGTGACACATGCATACATCTTGTATTTCCATTACATGACTAAGCAACTTTTCCAAGTCCTCCAAATCCAGTTCATATGGTAATATTTTGGCCTCTCTAACTTGGTTGGTCTTTTCCTGGATTTCTCTAACTTTGTTGGTCTTTTTTGGCCTTCGCTAACTCAATTCTCATCTCTTTCCTGTCAAGTTCATATTCACTATTTTCTATATTTCTCTTTATTTTTCCTTTTCTTTTTTCTTTTCTTTTCTTCGTAATTCTTGAAGTATGAATCTTATTCTATTTTATGTGTTGTTGTTATTTGTATCTAAACCACCTAGTTAAATGTCTAAAGTTTAAAAGAGATGGAAATAAAATGTATATATTTTCCAAAAATTTTCGGTATGTTTTCCAATTCAATAAAATTTGTTATTTCTTATTATGGACATGTCGAAATGTAGAAGTAAACCCTCGTGTATTATATTTTTCTTCATTGTCATTACCGCCTAAGTGATATTACATTACCCTTACTAATAAGTTTCTACTGGAGAATTTCATCGACATATACACAGATCATTTCTATGTTTATCACTCCTTTATCTTTTTTCCTTCTTAATATCTCATTTTCAATTTTTGTCTTCTGCAAATCCGTGATCAAAACCCTAGTAGCTTCATCAAAATATTCTTTCTCAACTATGTGATTTGTGCACCAACTTTCATCTGGATTCCATGGATTGGAAAATTATGTGTTGATGTATTTCAATGTAGGTACGTTGAATAAAACCAATAACGAATGTATTTCAATGGTGGACGAATTCCCGTTAGATCAACTCTATGTCTTGAGAGTTATGAAATTCTATGTTGATGTATTTCAATGTAGGTACGTTATTATTTAAATGTAGGTACGTTATTGTTTTAAATGTAGGTACGTTATTAAATTAACTCTCAACACGGATTCGCCACTCTTTTAGAATTTGTTGAGATTTATGAAATTCTATGTTGATGTATTTCAATGTAGGTATGTAATTGTTTTCCATTACTTAAATATATGTGTTCGTCTCTTGACATCGGTGATATCAAATGTGAGTTGATCTTATATTCGTTTTCAGTTGTTAGTGTTGCAGTAACTCTTTTTTAGATAGTTTTGAACCACTTATAATTTCTAGTATGTTTGAAAATGTGATGTCAATGATTAGGTCTTTTTCAGATTTTAACTGTGGCTCATTTTTATCTATATTAGCATTCACTTTCCCTAAATTTTTATCTATATTAGCATTTACTTTTCAAAAGTTCTTATTTGCATACTTGAAAAGGTGTCTTAGTGCCCTGTTTACCGTGTACAAAATGAAATATTGATTGCAAAAATATGAAATTGGATGTAGCGTGACATTGATCATGAACTTTATAGATATACTTAGGTATGTATTTAAAAATCCTTACACTTCCACAAATCTCAACATCCCAGGCACATATATGGGTTTAGTGGAACAATATATATTTTTTTTCTCTGTATCCCTTGCGAATGATCACCCCTTCCTTCATCGCGTCGTCGATAGATTGGGTACACCTTCTTCCATGGTTTCACTATCAGCGTGTTTCTTTGGATATCTACTACAATTTTCCATGTAGCTTACATTTCCATACAGTCTGAAGTAGAGATGGGTCAGATTTTTCGTGCTGAAATTCGGTACAAATAATTTTTTTCAACCAATTCCAATGTACTAATTTTTCAAGACCATCCAAGTATAAAACAATATACATATGAGGCAAACCACGTTTTTGAAATTCAATCGTAACATATATGCTACCGCGTTACCAAAGATATTTCCTTTCTTGATTTCTTTCATCAATAGAATTATTCGGTCATTTGTCTTGAACTTGAAAACACGGGCTATCAAATTGGGACGATTTGAAGTATGATAATATAGTAAAGCTCTTCTTTAATTTGGGTTTGTGGTTATTGTGAAAACATATGATATCTATTGAATCTTGATAAATATCGAACATATGCCTAGGACACCAATGACTTTCATATTTTTATCCATGGGACTACCATTACTCATATTACATGTGCGGAAGAATGCTTAGCAGATAACACGCTATGTTATGAGAGAGAATTTTGAATTGTCCCAAGAACATCTTGATCCAGCTGCGGATTTTGTTATTCCCATACGCTAAAGGAATGATTAGTTTCGTATATGTAAAGCTGAGAAGAAAATGGTTCCCTTCTTACTTGAACTACTAATGCTCCACTCACGTGTTGAAGTTCCCTGTGTATTCAAAAGTACTTTGGAGTTTGGACCCTTTCCTTTTAGAGATCTTTTATTATGGTTGCAACCAAGACTGGTAAATGCATTCATAGCATTATAGTACTCTCACATATGGATACAAATTATCTTGAAAGGGCATCATCTCCTTTATATAAATCCCTCAAAATCTAGGAGGTTCAAGCAACATAGGATTTGTACTTTTCCCTTATAACAACATCTTCCAAAGGTTGAATTTTCTTGGATGATCTGGTCAATATCTCGTCAATCCAGTGCATTTCCCCACACAAAGAGCATGCAATGTCCATTTTTCTAAGATAATACATATAGATATGTCAAAGTTTTTATCTATAAGGTTTTGTGTACCCACGTCGTCCTCTTCATCCGATGAACCAAAAATTTATTTGAACCATCCGATGTAAAATTTTCAACAATTTTTTTTTGTTCATAGACATAGATAGATTTTATAGATATCAAATATACGTAGAGTCACATCTAAGATCACAAAACCAAGTAACAATTCAGTAGAAAAGTTGCTTTCATATATGTATGGAACCCAAACCGCTATCAATTGAACGTGCATGCTCCGTACTAAACCACGACAATAGTAACATTTATATTTGAAACTGTAGATTAATGCATGTTGTATACTTCGTGCGAGGCCACGTCTATCTCCTGCAGAGCTTCCTTTGCTCGACGTGCTTGTTATGCAACTACTCGATACAGAATATTTTCAGGTTAATGGCAAGAATTTAGTGCAAACACTACGTTATGTAGATACAACTCTAATTCCATGAATCTTCAAATATGCTTACCCCACAATTGTACTTTTATCCATGTACTGTAGTACGGTGGTAAAGTCATTGGATGATGACACCAGTGACCTGGGTTCGAAACTCTTCATCACCAAATTCTTTACCGCTAGAAAAATAAATAAATAAAGATCAAGTTTCAACCGGAAAATGGCTGGAACTTCTTTCTACACCAAGCAAGAATTGTAAAACAATCAAAGAAGTTCAAAATCAACACTTATCTAAATTCCCTAGCGAATCCAAATAAACAATGCATAAATTTTCAAGAGAAAAAATAAGCATAAACCTAGGTTGATGGACCATTCACATAAACAATTCATATGATCTGAAATGACGCGACAACATACCATGCAAAGATCCAACTGAGCGGATTTAGCTCAGTACCTGTTACTGAGCTAGATTTAGCAATAAAAGAACGATGTAATACCGGAGACTCATCATATGCCACACTGTTGTTTCTAGAGTTACATGGTTTCTTGGGTATAATCCTCGGAATCAGTTTAGACAAAACTCCTCATAGCATCAACTTTCAGCAATCCGATTTGGTATTCAATTGAATCATCATCCAAAACAAACTCAGGTGGATATACTTTCCTGCACTATGTAAACTGAGTATATGAGCTAATCCTTTCACCACAACCTCACCTAACAACCCAAACATTGCAAACAGCCAAATAATCCAACATGAAATCATGAATAGTCCTTCAGTTTCTTATACGGATTTCATAAATAATTTCTCATGGATTTTCTCCAAAATGGTATTAAGACGGTTACCTATCGTTTTTATTTATTTCAGATTTGTACTTCGGGTGCTTATTAAAAGCCGCATGATATTGGTAACTAATTCAATAGTCATCAACCTAGGTCACCCCACAATATATCCTTATGACTTGCCTCCATAAGTGATGGACTTTCTCTAAAATTATATGCAAAGGAAATCTTTAATGACTCATCCAGCATAAATCACATTCTTAACACTGCAGCGGTCTAAGAAAATTGGAAAAAAGATTAGAAATAACAAATTAAAATCAATGCACATAACGAAAAGAAGAGCCGACAAAATTAATTTCTCTAGTTAAGAAATCCCCAACTGAAAAATCAAAACTTCCTTTTTGTTTATAAACAAAGTTAGGATATCCTTTGAGCTACTCTACTATCCTGTGAAAACAATGTTAGCAATCACCTGAAGGTTTTTCCTTCGAGAGAGAATGAGAGAGTTTTCTTCTTAAAAGCTTCTCCAAGACTCTGTTCCAACTCCATATCTTTTGTTGGAGTCCTACTTTGTGAGCATCAAAAAATGGAATCTTTTTTTTTTTCGTTGGAAGCATGTGTAAGGTTTTAGCCTGCCCAACCAACCCAAGCAAGAATGCTATCAGTGGGAGTCGAACCCACAACCACATGGTGTTCAACCATGCGCTCTTCCATTTGAGCCAAGATAGCAGATACCATTTCCAAATTAAGTGGGATATAATATGAAGTAAATACAAAGTACATTGAGCATATAGTCGTAAACATTACATATCTTAAGACCATAGTGCAATGCTTGTTGCATTTCAAATATCTTGGATCTATTAAATTGATACGGATTAGAATGAAGCCAAGAGCATCTGCTTACAAATTAAGAATCAAATGAATTTAAAATAATTGAACACCTTATGTTACGGTATGGTGGTCATTGAAGATGCTAAATGCAGTTTTTAGCAAAAAATAAAAGACAATTAAATCTATGCAACAAATACAGATTAGAATGAAGCCAAGAACATCTACTTACAAATTAAGAAGCAAATAAAATTAAAATAATTGAACACCTTATGTTACGGTATGGTGGTCATTGAAGATGCTAAATGCATTTTTTAGCAAAAAATATAAAGACAATTGAATCTATGCAACAATTTACCGATACTACAATTAACATATCATTTTTAATAAACAAAATTATTTAGCAAACTGTACCTGGAAATTGCGTGATACCAATACAACGGATTTATCCCTCTTATCTTTGTTAACTTTGAATAGCTCAGAGAAAACATGCAATTTTTTCATTGCTACGTACATGAATGCACAATTCTTTGTTCAAGTCGCCCTGTGTCAGAAAAAAAAGGAATGCTCGGGGCGGAGCCAAGAACTATGGGATGGGGGTGCAAAAATTTGCTATGGGGTGCAAAAATTTGCTATGGGGAGCAAAAAAAAATTTAGGGGGTGCAAAAAAGCAAAAATGGGCTTACATATAATTTTTTTTTCCTTCAAATTAGGCCTAAAATGGGCTTTGGAGCCAGCTGGGCAGGGGTGCAAGTGCAACCCCTTGCAATGGGCTGGCTCCGCCCCTGAATGCTCCTGTAAGTGAAATACTGCAAATTCCTGCTGAGAGGGAGTAAAATCAAAAATCAAAATCAAAACCTAGTGGTTATTACCATTGTCAGAAAATAAGGAATGCTCTTGTAAGTGAAATACCGCAAATTCCTACTGAGAAAGTAAAATCAAAATCAAAACCTAGTGGTTATTACCATTTCTATGAGCTTGTAACATAAAAATAAGTCTTGTCGCGTAAAAATAACGAAACATAAATAAGAAAAGAAAAAACAAAAACAAAAACAAAAAAAATAACTATAAGTAAGATCAGAAAAAACAACAAAACCGAAATAGAATAGAGATTCAATCCAACCCTCAGTGAAATACTGAAAATTCCTACTAATAAAGTAAAATCAAAACCAAAACCTAGTAGTGGTTGTTACCATTTCTATGAGCTTGTCACATAAAAATAACGATTATAAAAAAGAAAAGAAAAAACAGAAAGAAAAATCATAATTTTTAGTCCTACATGAACTAAAGCTTTTATACAATATGAAGGAAGAAATTGATAAGAAATTCAATTAATACAAAACTGACTAACCAACTTAAATTCTCACAAACTGTTGTCATTGTACAATTCAGCCATGACCACTGTCGCAATAAAATCATAAGAAACAGTATACCTTTTGATTGCATCAACCGTCTTCATTATAGGTTCTATGAAGGCGTTGCACCATTTCTTTGGCAAAGCTCAAGCGTACCTTGTTCTTACAATTTCTAAAAATAGATTTAGTGGATCACATCCGATGTCCTTGCAGTAACCCAGTAATTTATAGAAGCTTCTTCTCCTCAACCATAGGAAATTCACTCTCTCTAGATGTGAAGACGGCTCGTATAAGTTACTGAGTGACCGGAAGAGAAGTACACTTAACACATCAGCTTAAGAACTTGGAACTAGATTAAATTAGAAACACTCGTTCACAAACTATGAAAAATTCAGTAAAATAAAAGAAGATTCTGCTCAGCCTAGATCATGACCATCTTAATTGGTTCTACTCGGCCTTTAATGAAATTGATTTTACTGAGCCTTTAATGAAATCCATGAGCAGCACAGTAAAACTGAACCCTTTAGTGGAAGCTAATTGATTCTACTCAGCCTAGATCATGGCCTATCTATTGCCCTAAATAGAACACACAAACCTCAAGATAGTCCGTATAATTCGAACAAAATATCTTATTGTTATAAACTTATGAGCACAACGAAAGCAGTAGTTCTACATATCTGAAAAGAAAAGGAAAAAAGAAATCGAAAAGTACATAATCTTAAAACAGTAGTTCCATAAGGGTATAAAAATCCAGCAACTCACTTAGGCTTCTTTGTAATGCAACAATGTACTTCCCCTGGTGAAAGGCTCATCCAAGTTCGATCTCAGTTGGTTGTCTTGGTCCATCCCCAACAAATATTCCTGCACCATATGGGCTACCACCTTTCACTTGCACCATCTTAAAAATCCCAGCTTCAAATGTGTATCCAATTGGAACATAAATTAGTCCATGGTGAACTAACTGAGTGATTTCTCTCAACCTGTATATTTAGAGGGTACAATATAGGACTAATTTGTTACTTCTTAGGTAGAGAGAGCAGAGGGAGACCCAGTACTGTAGAAGATTCCAGCGGGTTTTCCAGCTAAAGATTCTGTTCTCCATAGACCCCCTGTGTTTCTAGAAAAGCTTTGAAGTGAGCTTCCATCACTCCAAATCTAGTACGTAGTGTCATCTCCCTTAAAAAGCAGATGTGCATGCTAACAATCAGCGTGATTGTTTGATCTTCTTAACTGCATTACTCAGTCAAAATATTTTAAAACTTGATATATTTTAAATCCAAAGATAAAGCCTATCAGCATCAGCAAGATTGTTAGGAGTAATAATATGCACGTCAATCTTTGGTGGCGCACCCATCTTTTCAAGAACCTCTTCTGGTACCTGTTACGTAGATAAAAATTATTCAACAACACTATCCAGGGTGAACTGCATTCCACTACGATCACATTTTGATTATATTAATTCATCAATCATCATAATTCTTTCCACTTTATTGAGTATGCTGGAACATTTACATGCCAAAAGAGTAAGCACTTTTCCCTTGCGTCAACAAAAGAGTAAGCACTTGTTTACTAATCTTGATATAACTACGTTTCCTAATAATGTATTGATAGAAATAACTATGTTTCCTAATGCTAATACTGGTAGTATAAGAGACTTCCCTAATATTCTTAAAACACCCAACTTATAAGTACCACAACACGCCCTACACAACCCACGACCAAAAGGTGTGATTGGTCACTATTTTTATTATATAAGTACCACAACACGCCCTACACAACCCACGGCAAATAGGTGATTGGTCACTTGTTTTTAATCGATATTGGATAATTTTAAAATCAGTTTGTAAGGTACACGACTATAGTTTTCCATTTTGACATGGATGTAAATCGAATGCATAGTATTGTCTACCTTACATAGAGAACCTCCGACCTTAGCATTCGAAATAGGAACAACTTGAGGGGTGTCCTTGTTTTTTAGGATGAAGACGACTATAGTTTATCATTTTCACCTGGATGTATATCGAGTGCATAGTATTTTATTAACTTACATAGAGAACTTCCGAACTTAGTGTTTGAAATAGGAACAACTTGAGGGGTGTCCTTGTTTTTTAGGACGAACAACAACAACTCCTGACACTTTTGATTGGAATTTCCACAACCTTTTGCATCTGCAGACAATAAGATCACTTACATAGTTAAACAGTACCGTTGGGAACAGAATTAACAACATATTTGAATCAGAAGAGAACTTTCTCCATTAAGCATTTAGTGGTAAAAACTGAATTACATCAATCGATCCAAAGGAATACCAAAAGAGATTCAAGATATGTGTAGCAATATTTATTTTTTTCCATGGTAAAATTAGGTTATGGATTTACCCTGAACATGAAACGGATACAAATTAAACAGAACCGACCAACTAATGTAAAGTTAAATCTAAGGTGAACTTTTCATCCATTATGGCATGTTAAGCACAACAAAGGCATCAGTTCATTTAGTCTAGAAAGAATAATACCTCATACAATAGATTCTCTTAAAGATGAATGTTCGTTCACAAATAGATTAAGAGCAAATGCACATCCCAGTAGTTTGCTTGCGTGTAGAAAGAAAATGAAAGATCGTGGGGGAAAGAATTATACCTGTAATAGTCATTCCACTTAAAAAGATAGGAAAGTATTCTTTCCAATACCGCTTTCCATAATTCGCAATAGTTCAATCGGAGCTGATCATTCAACTCTCTGCATAATCCATGAATAAAACGAACTACATACATTAGTAATAACAAAATTATAGGAAAGTATTATTTCCAATACCACTTTCCATAATTCGCAATAGTTCAATCAGAGCTGATCATTCAACTCTCTGCATAATCCATGACTAAAACGAACTACATACATCAGTAGTAACATGAATCAAATATGTGAAACAATATATTGTAAATTACATTATTAATAAAAAGTAAAAATGCAATTTTGTGCAGTATAAAAGCAAGACCTTTTCGTCAATTCATTATGACTCTACTAAGTACAAACCCTTTGGTTCTAAAACACGATTTGAAGTACCTTCTCATGGACACTTTTTCACTTTATCATGGGCATCATTCCAAAATAGAATAGATTAACAGTAGAGAGTTAGCTCAATATGAAAGACCTAAACCATTACATTTGTATATAACATAAAATACATAAAGTTAATGTGATTCTTACATCTACGAATATAAGAAATTACAAATCCAATGAACAAATTATTCGCGTTGTTACAAGTCCGGATCTGCGAACTCCATGCTACTGCTAGCAATTACGCTACCATCTGAGATGTCTGAATTCATATGTATTTTGGAGTACAATTAAATAGCCATAATATATTTTCTAATATACATTAAGAAGGGATTATTCTTTCCCTAAGAGATTCTTACCGGATTTTCAGAGACAATGCCACCGCAAAAATTATTTGAATAGCATGTGCGTGAACGTTTATGTCTGGGGACCTGTAATATAAGCATTAAATTTTGTAAGAAACATCGCATCCAAAAGTCAGAGAAAACTACGCCAGTCGTAGTATCGAGTTTTGTCAATGCAAATCAGTGCACGTGCATACTTATTTCAAAGGCGCATCTTTCCTCTTCAGGTATGCCCTTGCATGACGTGTTTGCGAGGAAATTTTTCCATTCTGATATTAAAAAATAAAATAAAAATAAACAATATTTCAGCGCAATCACAAATAATGTAGTGCAGAACTAAACAAATGACTCTTCATACACTGCTTGTTTAAAGAATTTCTTGTGAATTTAGATTAATCTTATATGCAGGCACTAATTATGACAGTGCTGCCAATGTTGTTGGCCTGGATGATGATGTATAAGGTTATTTTGTTAGTATTCTGTGTAGATAACTCACCTGGTTCTCATCCTTCTCCTCCTGGCGCTGTTGTGTTATACCCTACTTTGGCGTGCTTTCTGATCTGCGGGATCCCTGGCAATTCGAACACCAATCAAACATGTTAGAAATTATTAAGAATCACAAAAACACATTTATAACTAAACCCCAAAATCATACTTTATCCCTTATAGTTGAGTCATGTAAATTTGAATGACGATCTACTGTAACAATACGTGTATTATTTTGTTGTCCGTGATGGCCATCCAAGTCAGTGAGTTGTTGTCGTTGCCACAGTTTTTTCTGTCTTCAGTGGTTTTAAAATAAAATATAAATAAACCTAAATTTAAATTAAAAGATTAGAATTCCGAGAGAAGAATGAATATAAATAAACCTACTTTGGCGTGCTTTTTGTGCTTCCGATCTGGATCGCTGGCAAATCAAAAAGCAGGCAGGTAGTTGTCAGAAATTACCAATTTGATTATTACTAACAGAATGAGGTAAAATCTTAAAGAGGATAATAATGATTCCAGTTTTATGATTGAATCAAAGTTTCTGGGGAATTATTAAGGATGGTCATGGCCATGTTCTGCATGTAATCCTTTCATATTGGTTATGTGTGTTCGGTAGCTCAGTTCTTCTATGTGATTTTTGACTGACTGACTAATGTGGTTGGTTAGTGACTAATGGCATACACTGATTGCTTTTCATATTTTCACACTGTTTTTCCTGTGCAAATTTTTACGTTTTTCCTTCTGTTTAAGAGAGTGAAGTTATATTAAGAAGGATGCATCATATGGTGCGCCCTTCCAAAAAATTATGTGTACTGAGTCACTGAGACCTAGATAAGCATATTATTTGTGCTCCCACAGGCTTCCTGATGGCTGAAGATGATTACCATCTGCAATATCAATGGATATCATCCCTGAAAATTAAAATATTTTTATTAAGTATATGAGGAGCATTAACTTTACATAGTCACTCCTATGTGTCATATTGAAACCCACAAAGTAACTACGGATCTATAAGCTTACTTTTACTTATGTCTTGTTTAGAAAATATTATAAAATGAATTCTTAGTACGTAGTGTATATATGTTACCGAGGTAGTCAATATACATCACCATGAAAGGTGTCACCACTAACCTAACCATCTTAGACTTCCACTAACATGAAGCAATGCTAACAGATACACAGAATTCCAACTTGTACCATCCGTGCGGCCAATTGATGTTTCTGAAATTGCATATATTGTGAATAAAAGAAAACTAATGCCTGGATAGACTATATCTTTCCTTTTCCCTTTATTAAGACATAAAATCTGCAGTTTGTTAAAAAATGACTATCACTCGTGTATAATCAGTAATCTGATCAGTTTATCAATGGATTTCTATGTTTCTCTGAAGATGAGGTTAAAGAGATTAAGACCGAACCTTCACATCTGGCATACGATCAATTTGGATATAAACATCCTAAGGAAAGAAAAGAAAAACCAATGACCAAAAAAGAGAAAAAAACCTTTATCATGAAATATTAAGTTAGCTAGGGATAGGCACAGCTGGGTTAAAATTAAGTGGTAAGGTTTTCATTGAAATAAATATTATGGAGATATGAGGATTAGAGGATTAGAGGCAAGCCGGCATAATGAGGATTACAGGACCAAAGCATGATCCTCATATCGATATTTCTGCTTACATGAGGTATCTCATATTCAGTTGTAATATCACAGCAAGTGGGTGAAAATTTTCCTATAGAATCCATATTTAGTTATGTATTTATACGGGTCTCTGGACATGAACCCCTGGTATGCAACATGTAGCATGAATCCATGGGAATAACGTCCTAGAGGTACTACCGTGATAATGCACATGAATCTCTGGGATCAAAATTTATTCATGTCTTTCAAATCAAGAATTTATTTTGAGAAATTATGGGTTCTGTAACATCAAATCTAATTTGTTATGAAAATCTTTAATACATGAAGAAAGGGAGCATACCTTGGTAATATTTGAACTGGACTGCTGTTGACAATGTCCATTACTCCCACCAGTTTTTTTCACATATCTCTCTCGCCCGACGTTTCGTTTGTGCTGTCGAACCTTTACTGTTAAGGTATAATCTTGAGATAATCATGATTGGGCGGCATACGTGCTAACGGGCTGTAAAGAAACATAGAAAAACAACCAAATCAAAATAATACAAACCCTATGACTAAACCCTAACCAAACTAAAGGGTCAAAATCTGGAGCTATAATCTCAAAATTTCACACCTGGTTGAGAAAATCGAAAGAAAGGAAGATATAGAGAAATCTGGAGCTATAATCTCAAAGTTTCACACCCGGTTGAGAAAATCGAAAGAAAGGAAGATGGAGAGAAATTGAATTCGTACCTGGTTGAGAATTTTTGTTTGTGTACCTGTTAACGAATTCTGAATATTAGCGAAAGAACTTTATAAGTGGCAGGAGTCCTTTTAAGGTATACATCGTATACGATTTCCAAATTTTAAACAAACTGGTATTCCTTTTAATACCGTCGGTCACTCTCAGCCGTCCATGCAAAAACTCCATCCGGAGATTCCCGACCTTCTGATCAGGGTCCCCATCAAATGATGTCCATCTGATAGCCCTGGCTATCATGGACATAAACCTCATACCTTTTTATAACTATGATTTTTTTTTATGCTTCTCCAAATTTTTATATGTTTTCCCTTTAAAAAGAACGCGCGATTGGGGGATACTTAAACTAATTGGGGGATAGAGGAAAAGGACAAAAACTGGATTGAAATATCAAATCAGGGTCACCCCTTATCTAAGTATTTAACCTAATACCTATTCTACCCCTCACTAATCATGCTTAGTGCTTAATTATAATTAGTAAATTCATAAGATTATTTGATAAATGATTAGTGTGTATTTTTATTTGTATTTGGTGAGTGAGGTGAGAGTAAAAGGAGGGAAAAAAATTGAAAGGGAACTTTTTTTTTTTGGTAAAAATGGAGGATGATTGTACAAGCACTCCTAATACTCAGGTAAATATGCCAATGTGTTGAAAATTTGATTTTTTTTTTCTTTGAATCCACCATTGTTGCAGCTGAAATAGCTCGGTTCTTGCATGAACGTAGTATGAATACAATGGCGGCAGCAGCATTCCCGGCATTGTATTCATACTACGTCCATGCCGGCCAACAATATCCCCCATTTTGAAAGGCAAACCGGCATTATATTCAACCGAAAAAACCATGCCGGCATTTATTGGAAATTTTCATAAATGTTTGCCACTATCCGGGGGGTCGGGGGGCGTAGCCAACAGCATAGTATGTTTCTTAAATTTCGTTTTGAAATTTTTTCTGGTTCTGATCAGTCCACTGCCGGCATTGATTGGATGTTCTCGAGCATGTTGATACTGCTAACGACATAGTATGTTGCTTAAATTTCTTTGCCGGCACATGATGTAAAGTATCCAGAAAATTGAAGTTTTTTTCACTTGACTATCGGCATTGATAGATTTCTATCGAGCATGCCGGCATTTAGTTACGACATTGAATGTTAGTTACCAAGCATGCCGGCACCATTTTCTGGTATGGGCTTCATCACTTCCGGCGATGTAAAAAAAAATTATTTCCAACATGGTCTTCATCACTACCGGCGTGGTCTCCATCACTACCGCGATGGTCTTCATCTCTTCCGGCATGGTCTTCATCACTACCGGCATGGTCTTCATCACTTCCGAATGTAAAAAAAAAAAAAAATTGTTTTCAAAGTGGAGAATATTTAGGTTTCAAAGCCCTAACCCTAACGAGAATGCCGGCAGTGAAGATGGAAATGGGGGATACGGTTTTGTTTTTTGATTTTTATTTTGAGGGAAAGGTATTTTAGTATTTTTGCCCCCCAAAAACACCCCTTAGCAGACACTATTGGTTGGGGGAAGTAATTTATATCCCCCAATTAGTTCAAGTATCCCCCAATCGCGCGTTCTTTAAAAATTAGACATGGTTTAAGAATGAATTTAAAAATTTATACCTTCAAATAAAAAATTTAAACTTACAAAAAAATTGAAAAAATCTATAAAGAAAATTGATTCAAAAGTACACAAACAACGATCAATTTCGGATAAAAAATATAACATATGGTGTTAAAGCACCACCAAATTATTTGCAAAGTAGAAAAAAATTATATTGCCGACGTGCAACGCACATGCTCCATACTTGTACCATGTAAAAAGAAAATTGCTCGGTCAAAAAATAATATAAAAGCAAAAGAATAATTATAAGGGTTTACAAAAGTAGATTACGAGAAAAGAGGGTCATAGAAACACCAAAATTTGCAAATTATTAAAAAAAATAAGCTATGTCGGGCAATTCAACAAAGCGAATAAAATCTGGCCTACCAATAAAACTGTCGATAAAGTCATCAGTTAGCAAATATAGTATCATAATTGGAACAAACAATAATCCATCTCTGCTTCACACTCTAAGGAAGTCTGCCGCTTGTAAAAGTATGCACCACACCAGTAGAGTGACCTGACATGAATACTGCGTATATCCCATCTGACTACCCATTCCAGGCCAGTGTAGCCAATTTTTTTCTCCAAGACCGATACTCGCCGAGTAATTGCTACAAGCTATATGCTCGATGTAATTTCCGATTTTTAGCGATTAAGGCGGCCGATTTGGACCGATTTTTTAGCAAAACAACTTGGCGATTTTTCTGAGTTGACCTTGCATGCACCAAAATCTGAAAAGAAATTTTTTCGTAACCCATTAGATGGGAGTTAACAAATGAAAAAACCTCTAAAAACACGATAAATAGGTTCAATATAATGATATTATACACTTGATTACATGATATTGTTATAATATTAATTTTAACTTTAATTAGGTACAAATCATGACATATGAGTAGCAATGTATAAGTCTCTAAAAAATAGATTCCGAGTAATAGGATGAGTTTTGAGTCCTAGGGCTGTCAATGGGTACCCGTTACCCGCTACCCGGAACCGGACCCGCCTAATTGGGTCCGGTTCTGGGTCCTAAAGTTGGACCCATTAGCCACTTAAGACCCGGCGGGTAATTGCGAATAGACCCGTTTATAACCGGGTCCAACCGGTCCTACCCGACGGGTACCGCGATGTAACGGTACCCGTTTATTTAACCTTTTGATCATTTTTTTAGCAAAATTATAGGTATTTTGCTAGTTTTGGCTTTGATTTTTTTTTTATTTTTGATTTTTTTCTTACATTTAATCTTTATTTAGTACATTATTAAAGAAATAATAATAAATTTTTATAAAAATAATTTATATTCAAGTTAAAAAGAGAAAGAAATTAAGATTTTAATAGTTTTTTTAATACCCAACGGGTACAGGACCGACGGGTATTTGGGACTTTAAACGGGTCGGTTCCAGGCCAACACATTATGGAACCGGACCCGGAACCGTGAGGACCCGGAACCGATGTTGATATGCCGGGTCCGGTTCTGGGCCATGTACTACCCGGGAGGACCCGGACCCGTTGACAGCCCTAGTTTTGACGATTTCGAAGTTCGGACTTATTACTCCAAGCTCCCCAACCGAGTAGGACCGAGGAACGATTTCGACTACTTTGTTCCAGGCCATAAATATCCCTGTCATGTGATTTGTTTGGATGCCCAAACCAATATTCAGCGCACCCAGAACTTCACTGGTTGAGCTTCGATCAAAAACACCAGATCCAGCTGATCCTAGGTTATCACCAGCTACTGCATCGCAACATATCAAAACTTTAGCAGTACTCGAAGGGTACCACGATCACTCTATAGAATTTGGAAACTTTGTCCCACGAAAATAATTCATAATACGAAGATCTTCCGTACTACCATGCGCGTGTCCCTTCATTCTTGCTAAACTCAAGTGAATCAGCAGATGAATCTTAGGTTGGAATTACACAAAATTAACTTTACCATCTTCAAAGCAGCTATGATTTCTCAACCTCCAAAGTTCTGACCTTACAACCATATTTGCTACCAGCCAAGGATCTTTGATCATGCGGCTTTTCTCTTTAGCTATTGTGTAAACGAAATTAAGCCTAGGTGAAAAAGCGAGGGTATAACAACCACACCCAGTAATTCATTCGGCAATCTGTATGGACTAAACTCCAATATAATTCCGAGAGCACCAACTTAAAAAGTGGGACTCAAACAAGAAATATATCAAAGAGCTTTATCTCCATTTCTCAATACAATTAACAAATCGAACAGATAAAAATCCGTGACCCTGATTGATACGAGAAACAACTTGGACAGTGCCGAAGACCAACGCCCAAGTGTCAATCAAGTTATATCCAACAAACAAGATCGAATTTATCAACTGATTGAACTACGCACAACCTGTGATATTTCAATTATATAAACAAATATAATGCGGAAAATAAATAACACGGACACCGGAAATTTTGTTAACGAGGAAACCGCAAATGCAGAAAAACCCTGAGATCTTGTCCATCTTTGAACACCATACTGTATTAAGCCGCTACATACACTAGCCTATTACAAATTAACTTCAGACTGGAATGTAGTTGAGCACTAACCAAGTCTCACACCGATTAAGGTACAGTCGCGTTCCATATGCCTCTAGAACGGCGCAGGATTCTGCGCACTTGATTCCCTTAGCTGATCTCACCCACAACTAAGAGTTTCTACGACTCAAAGTCGAAGACTTATAAACAAATCTATCTCCCACAAATATGTATATTCTTTATTCGGTTTTTGTTCTGTCTTTTGATAAATTGATAGGTGTCTAAAACACCTTGATATTTATCTATTGTTTATGCTTTCTTTGTTATGTTTTCTTGTAAATTATGTATCTTTTATTTGATTTTGAGTTTTAGGTACTTTGGAGCAAAAGAAGAGGAAACGTCGCTTAAAAGGGGCTAAAGTGTCATTTCATGTGCAACTCTTTGTTGGAGGCGACTTATTTCTCATTATTTACTTCTTTTCTATCTATCTGAAAGGCATGTCGGCTTTAGTGATGCGATTATGTTTGAAAAGCATGTTACAGCCTTAGTGATGTATAAAAATTGAAGAAAAGAAGTGAATATGAGAGGTAAGAGATGGATGCTCAAGAAACTACTAAAAGCACCCAGAAAAGTGTAAAGGCACCCCCAGAAATGTCCCGGAAGAGTTGATAAAGTCACCCAGGAGTTTTTCACTATATACAGCCCAAAATTTATCTTTGTACCCCACAAATTGCTATTCGCACCCCCAGAAATTGCTAAACGTAGACCAAATTGCTAAAGGGACGCCACTGTTGGATAAGGGGTAGTCATCTTCAACCTTTTGAAATTCAAATTTTGGCGGGAAAAAGAGCAACAGAATTAGGGTTGAAGATTTGATGGTGTTCTATTGAGATTAAATCGCTGGAATTGAATGGGTTTGTTCCTAAGGTCTAAACAGGGCTGGTAATGGTTTTTGTTTCGATCAGAATTGGCTAGGAAATCCGCAAAAGGTGAATCAGTGCTCACGTATTTTGGCGGGAAAATATTGTTCTTCACGGCAATATTAGGGTTCGATAATTAAAGTTGTTTGAGAGAGATTCAATGGCTCAAATCGTTTGGGCTGACTTGTATCAGCTAAACAGGGATGGTAAGGTGATTGGACTCGACAGAGTTGGGCTACATGATTAATTGGAAGAAAACATGGACGGAGAGTACTCGGCTTTGTTTAGGTTGTGCATGGGAAGTACGTGCGACAGGGAGAAGAGATAAACTGCCAAGATTCGAATCTATCTAATAAGGAAGCTGGAGTACGTGTTTGGGAACCAAAAGAGGAACTAAATCTGCGTATCTTTGGTATTGTTTCAAAACAGGGGATGATATTTTGGTTTCAGAATTTTCTGTTAAAAAAGGGAGTGGGAGAAGATATATCTGGTCAAGGATTGATTCTATACTATGAATGGAGAGTGTATTCAATCAGAAGACATGTATCAAGAGTTTGAAGAGAAAGAAATCCCATGTCGTGGGAGAAAAGAAAAGAAGAAATAATTAGAAGATTTTGTGACGCCTCAACTCCTAAACCTTCTTAGCTATAAGATTTCAACCTAATTGAAGCATCAAATCCGTATTATCAATATTAAGAACCATCTTCACATAAAGTGCTAACAAACAAACCCAAAACTCTCTGATACAGTATGTTTGAAAGTCTCTCATGTTATATAAATATATAAAGGTGTTGTTTTACAGAATAAAGAATGAATACATATAATACAGATACACGACAACACTACACTCGGCAGAGCACTAAGCTTCGAAAACGGATATCTTCGCACTCTTCATTCCTTCTGATTACTGAAACTGAAGTGGGAACAAGTGAGCACATCGTCCCAAAGGGTGCCCAAATAAACATATAACTTCCAAGTAATCACTAACATGATTCACACAGAGTGCCCATACAAACCATGATTCAGAATATTGCCATCAAGATCAGAAAGTTAGTCAAACATGTATAATATGCACACGAGTAATTTCCCTCAAATAAAATAGTATATATAATATCATAACGGATGAATTACCGCCCTACTAAAATAAGATTGCATACGGATGAACTACCGCCCTACTATATTAATAAGCAGTAATATTATAACGGATGAATTACCGCCCTACTAATACTATTAAAACGGATGAATTACCGCCCTACTAATTAAATTAGATATAATAATATTAAAACGGATGAATTACCGCCCTACTACATAATATTGTCGACGGATGAATTACCGCCTTACTTAACTTAGCTAAGAGCCGTGGGGAAACACAGACACTCTTCGCAGGGAAATCTCACAATGCATATCACACACAAAACACATCGTACATACAAATACAACATATACATTACACTCAAGGATACATGAATAGTAAATCAAAGTATACACTACCATGCTCACTGAATAGTAAAGACTCATCATGCTCGCAGAATATAAGAGAGCTTAATGATTACAAGAAGGTTACAAGGTTCCCACCTGATTTGATGACAAGCCACGCCTACCTCGAGATTCACAATCCATTGGTTCGTCGTATGAATTGATCGTTGTTAATAAAGATCAACTGTTAATCATACAAGCACCCTAAGAGTTTAGTTAAAAGTCTCACACAATGCTCATAACATAATTTCATACAATTTTCTAGTTATAGGCTAAGCGAAATAACTAATGGTTCTAGTTCTATTGATGGTTCCATAACCTCGTATTAAGTGTCTTAGGCATAAATTAGTATCTACTTATCCTAATGGGGTCAAATTGGGTGTCATCGGAAATCCCTCGAAAAACTCTACAACTTTGTAGAAGGAATCGAAAGCTAAATCGGACCATAAGTGGTCCAAAAACCAAATATAGGAATTCCGGCCCTAAATCCAAGCCCACATGCCTACCTAGTCTGGCCCATCAAACCAGCCCACTAAACCTATTCAATCCCATACCTATCGACTTGGTCGACTCTTAAGTCAGCCACTTTAACTCATTGGCTCACCGAGTTGACTCGGTCATTTTCACAAACAGATGATGAACACTTCTAAGCATCTTCACAAAGGAAGTTTATATTCAGAAATAATTCTAACTCTTGAAACAGCATACCGGTCCAACTTTGATGGTCTCTAGATTACTCATTTATAATCCAAATTAACTACGTGACGTCTCTTTAGAATCTTGGGATGACCCTCTACAAGATTTACCTACTGAACATTTATAAAATCTTACTCTAGACTATCGAGAAAGTCTCATACATATTACTACTTGGGACTGATTACACTGAAATACAGTCTCACTGGGTCATTTTATAAGTATTATATCTCACTCGATTCTCATTCAAATTGAACAATATTTATACCTAAAGAACCACAAGACAAAGGACTACAATTACTGTCCATGGAGCTACGTCCAATTCACTCATTAAGGTACCTAACAAAGAGTATACATATACGCCAGAGAAACACAAGTTTCACATAAAATTATGATTCCATAAACCCTTATATTAGCTACTTGATTGATATCACTATATTTTCATCATCTAAGAGCTACCCAATTAAAAAATAATACGGAGTACATTAGAATCGTTTAGAGATATTACCTTGATCGATCAAGCATATTTCCATCATCTCCATCAACAACTCATCATAATCAATTCAATAAGAACACCATTAACATAACTCTTTCCAAGTTTTTCTACTCTTGTAATAATCAAACTACAAATATTATAGGGTTAACTCTCTCATACTAGATATATATATTCTCTCATCCTCTTTTCCTAAATCTCTATCCTTCCATCATCATCATCACAAACTACACAAAACCCTCTTCTTCCACGATCTCTCCTTGTTAATACCATAAACACTTATTCCTAGTTTTCTTTCCTCACAATTATTTCTCTATTCCCTTTCACTTGATATTTTCTCTCTCAGGTTCCCTCAAATATAATATCCATGACTCATCCAGGCAGGTGCTAAGGAAAAGGAGAGGATAACTCTCTTTGAATTTAAATTTAAAGTTTTATTTCCATCGACACTCCTTTTACACCTATTACTATATAACTCAACAAGAATTGGTTAAGGGTTAACCTTTTACTAAAAATAGGTCCAGACCAAAACATGGGTTCAGTCAACGCCAAAGTCAGAGGAAGTCAATGGTCAAAGGTACACGGTCCAGTGAAATGCTTTTTCCTGCCAACTTCTGAGTGTGATATCTACTTCATCCGATATCCGATTTGCTCGTTCTTGTAGTCCATTTCGCATAACTTTTCGAGATCTATTTAATGGTACTAATTTCGTATCTATATAGTTGTTAGATTGATTTATAATAATTAACGTTCGTTTATAATTAGTCGAGTCATTAACGACTTAGTTGTCTCTTGACTGGTCTAATAGCGTTGACGAGCTTGAGGGTCCTTACAGATTTCTCGGGATTTAAACGCCCTGTTGAGTATAAAAGAGATGGTCGGACTCTAGAGAAGGGATACGGATACTTTGGGGAAGAATAGAGAGCTAGGAGTCGAGAAAATCACAAGTCACAGAAAGTTACCTGCTGCTGCAAAACTCAAGAACACGAAGAACAACACCTGTCAAAAACGGTCGCAGACAGCAGTCTTAGATACAATGACAGGGATATCCTCTATCGTTCTTCAAACAGTGGAAAAACAAAGGACCCTCAGAAACAGTCGTTTATTCACTAAGGTGCTCAATTCAGTGTTAAACTCCTTTAGCGACTGCAGAATCATTGTAAGCTTATTTATATTAGTTTTAATACAATGATTAATGAAATTTTCTTCAATTTTGGTTCTATGAGTAGCTAAATCTATTCTCTAGGGTTTTGGAACTATTTTTGATGGGTAATATTTAGTAATTAATTTCTTTGGCATATTTACTCCAAAATTGTGTTTTAATTTGTCTAAAAATTCTCTCTTCTTTACATGCTTCGTAAAAATTGTTTTGGGTAGTTTCTACCGTTCTTTTATAAGCGAATGAGGATTAGGCCTTAGAATAGCGACGAAAGTCATAAAAAAAAAAGAGCATGTAGTGTTATATCTTCCAAAGCATGAGATTGAGTTCGAAAATTGTTTTGAGTAAAATAGGAGTAATTTGTCAAAGAAACTATTATTGAGTTTACAAATATTGGAAGTAGTGGAATCCAAAACCCTAGAATTTTCTCCCCTTGGAAACAAAAATCAAATTTTAATAGTTTGTTTTAGTATTTTTCTTTATTAATCTGAAATCAAATCTTTAAAAGAGTCCGAGAATCAAATCCGTACTTACCACAATTAAAACTACATCATAAATCAAGGTGAACAAGAACCAATTGATAATCCGGTCTTATACTCCCGAAGAGCAGCCTAGAAATATCAATCACCTCACAATAACCCTACTGATTGACAGAAAAATTTATTGCGGAATCACAAAAGTCTGAGACGAAGAACTGTTGTGATTAATTTTTATATCTTACCTATCGGAGATAAATCTCGAGTATATCTTAGAGAAGATAAAACTCAATACGATAGAACAAGTAAGATCAGAATACCCAACTGCAGAGAAAATAGTTGGATCTGGCTTCAATAATCCCAAATGAAGTCTTCAAGTCGTTAACCTAATATGGTTTTGGAAAAACCTAGGCGAAAGGAAAATCGACTCTAGTTTGCAACTGGGACACAGGAAAGTGCCGGGATTAGGTTTTCCAGTTGCTAGAGTTCTCCCTTATATATTCTTTCAAATTAGGGTTGCTTACAATCAAAGCTAAGATAGCTTAGTAAGAAAGAATTCAATATTCATCGTTAGATGAAATCCTGATTTAAGATTCAAGCTAAGTCTGCTTAGAAATTAAGCAATCGATCTCCACCGTTAGATGGTCTTAGCTTGTTACACACAAATGAAATATACTTATATTTAGATATGGGTAACCGTACCTAGATGTGTATATTGAGTTGGCTAAATAACATTTATATGAACACTTTTGTCTTAACCGTATTCATCTGACACTTCTAGATAAAATATGATGATCAATCAATAATGAGAGATAATCAAATGAATCTAATTATGTTTCAAATAGAGTTGTTCAATTTTTTCATATAACGTACAAATTGTGTTTCAGATTGATTCGTAATCGTACAAAGTACTTATACAAGAATCAATTCATGAACATTAAGCCACTGTTTGCAAAGATTGCATACCTTAATTTATTAATGTATTTTCAAGTGATCGAATGATCAATACGAAACTTTCAAAGCTAACATCAAATGATTGTCTCACACAAATCATATAAGATGTTCAAGGTAATTTTCACATGATCATATTTTGACTTAATATTTAGTTTCTAACAAATAAATTGTTTCCAACTAAACTCGTCAAGAATATGATGAACATAGCTAAAAAAAAACTTCCAACACATATTTCGAGAAATAAATAAGTGAGATAAACTCAACTCGAAATATCAAATGTGTATAACGTAAAAGTCTATATAGCTATACGACTTAGTATCATTAAAAGATATAATAGAATAGACATCCGAGTGATAGATAAGTTTTAGTCTCCATATACCTTTTGTTGATGAAGTTCCTCCAAGTTCCTCGGTAGATCTTGTTCTTCAATTGGTGAACGTCGTGAAGTCTAAAGCTCAACTACACATTCTATCCTAATCCGAGACATAGCTATAAGTAGACTAGAAATCAATTATATAGTTTTGATCAACTAAACTTGACAAACAAGCTTGAAATAGCAACGCTTGCAAGTTCGATCGAGCGGTGCTCTAATGATCTCCCCCTTTGTAAATTTTAGTGACAAAACTATCAATACATATGGATTACAAGATAAATTGTATCTTCTCATCCATCATGCTTGATTTCCTTGTCTCTTCAACATTACTTAAATTCTTCGCTACTCCAAGTACTCCAGCGATTCTGAACGTGTTCAACTCAGAATCATTGTTGTTGAAGATCCGTAGCCATAACAATAAGAAAACAGATGTTATCAATCATCGTTATACAGTGTCATAGTATTATTATATAGAATTAAAGTCCAATTGTATCACAACTTCGACATAATACTATGGTGATATGTATTACTCCCCCTTAGTCAATACTTCCATGCCACAATGAAAACCATTCCCCCTTACATAATGATCCGTAAACCATATGTATGTAGTGTGAACTACCAAATAATTCTCCCCCTTTTTGTCAATATAAATTGTCAAATGTACGAAAACTACGGGATCATAATGAAATTCTCAAAGAGATAATTCATGACTAAAAGAGAACATATCAACTTTGTTTCGATGATTTCACACAGTCGAAACTTAGTGTATTCATCAAGGATTTTATAAAGATACAAGATAACTCCTACAATATTCCACATCCGCACTCCCCACAAAGATTTGGCAATTAAGCACAAGTTCAGTTAAGAACTCTCCCCCATTTGATGTCATTCCCAAGAGAACAACATGAGCGACCTTATACTTTTATAAGAAAAGAAGGATTTTTTTGGACATTAACAAATCACATGGATTTGTATCCAGTAAACTCGAATAAATTAACCACAAGAAGACCTTATTGGTTAATTTAATCGGAAATGCTCAACATAAGAAAACTTACAGAGCCATACATTACTTTCACATAAAAGTGGATCAGGGAAAGATCAATAATGCGAAATTTTCAAAAGTTCATTCTATTTTTTATCAATATTTACATAAAGACATAATAGACTTAACTTTTGAGCATTTATGAGATACACACACAGTTCACGAATGTAAAGGAATTCATCTCATGAGCAATTGCAATACATAAAATCAAAAAGATTAAATACTGCAAAAATCATCTTTCCAAAAAAACTTAGAATTTAAATAAATAAATCTAAAAACATTGCAAGATGAAAATCGTTGGAAATAAATATGTGTAATCACAATATTTGTTATTCCAAACCCTAGTTATCCTTCTTATTAAACATAAGAATAAATTCTCATAAGAAGTTTCCTAGACATTATAGAGACAAGAGATAAGGAAGCTAATCATCATCCTTATCGGAATCCATCCAAGAGGCTTGAACTTTATCCATTTCTTCCCTGATTTCGGGAAATTTTGTAGCAATCACACATAATTGTTCTTGCACACATTTCACCTTGGAATTGACCTTACAAACACCCTTGTGAATTTGTTAAAGAAGACCCAAGAAGGTACGATCACAAGAATCGTCAAGAGTATCACATCTTTGTCTTTTGTAGAAATTCGTTTTCATACGTTTGAAAATACTTGGACGAACTAGTTTGGGAGTTCCAATAGAGTTGCCAATAGGAGAAATTGAGAGTGCACTACATATTTTCCCAGTTAAGCATGGAAAGCCTAACTTCTTGTTGGATGACGTCATCGAGACCATTTGAAGAATGATAAATCCACAAATATGAAGACCTTGAGCATCCATTTCAAGGAAATAGACCAACTCCGCAAATTCACGACTCCAACTAGAGTTCTCGATTGTGGAGGGACAAAGATTAGAAATCCCAAGTTTCCTGAAAATCCAATCAAATTTCTATATACAGATGGGGTGGAGCCAAATCTTGCTACCAAAAGGCTAGATGGGCAGGAGACTGCTCACGCACCATCTCGGGTTGATATTTGTGATATATACCAGTGGTATAATCATAGTAATGATGATACTCCGGGAAACTTGGGATTTCTGATCTTTTTCCCTCCACGATGGGGTGGAGCCAAATCTTGTTACCAAGAGGCTATGGGCAGGAGACTGCTCACGTACCAACTCAGGTTGATATTTGTGATATGTACCAGTGGTATAATCATAGTAATGATGATACTCCAGGTTAATTGATCTTTTTGACTCCTCTTTCTTATGATTAAGGGGGGGGAACTTTCTGATATTTGGAACTTGCAACAAACCCAGCAGAGATCTTTTTATCGATTTTATATGAGTTGTTGACATTAATAGATTTTTCATCATGAATACATGACTTGATAGAATCGGAACTAACACCAGGACAACCTTTTTCCTTAATCGAATAAAGTCGCTCGAAGAATTTAAAAATATCTTCAAAAGATGTAAATAGATCTTTGTCGATAGATCCATCATGATAGTATTCCTCGAATAGAATGAGTAACAATCTAGTGAGGTTCCATATCTTTGAGCTTTTGTCGACACATTTCTTGCAACGACTTCTCTTAGAGGAGCCTTTTCCTTTTCCTTTAGATTGTTTTCCATCATCTAAGATTTTTGTCTTAGTTGACACGAGATTATCTCGAGAGACTAGAGGTCTTGTAGAAAATAAGATCTGAACAACCTTTAAGGATTTCTGGTGTGCCTCACAGATGCACAAAGCAAGCTTCCCAAAGTGATTTCCCATCAGGATAACTTTTAAGATCAAACAAACACAAACTTATCAGGTTTATCGTGTTTGCCTGCTCTGATACCAATTGAAAAAGCGGGGGTATAACAACCACACCCAATAATTCGTTCGGCAATCTGTATGGACTAAATTCCAATATAATTATGAGAGCACCAACTTAAAAAGTGAGACTCAATCAAGAAATATATAAAAAAGCTTTATCTCTATTTCACAATACAGTCAGCAAATCGAACAGATAGAAATCCGTGAGCATGATTGATATGAGAAACAACTTGGACGGTACCAAAGACCAATTCCCAAGTGTCAATCAAGTTATATCCAACAAACAAGGTCGGATTTATCAACTGATTGAACTACGCACAACCTGTGATATTTCAATTATATAAACAATTATAATGCGAAAAATAAATAACGCAAACACCACAAATTTTGTTAACGAGGAAACCGCAAATGCAGAAAAATCCTGGGACCTTGTCTAGCTTTAAACACCATACTGTATTAAGCCACTACAGATACTAGCCTACTACAAGTTAGCTTCGGACTGGAATGTAGTTGAGCCCTAACCAAGTCACACCAATTAAGGTACAGTCGCGTTCCTTACGCCTCTAGAACCACGCCGGATTCTGCGCACTTGATTCCCTTAGCTGATCTCACCCATCACTAAGAGTTGCTACGACCCAAAGTCGATGACTTATAAATAAACTGTCTCCCACAGATATGTTTATTCTTTATTCGATTTTTGTTCCGTATTTTGATAAATAAAGGTGAACAAGAACCAATGTATAACCCGGTCTTATACTCCCGAAGAGCAGCCTAGAAATATCAATCACCTCACAATAACCCAACTGATTAACAAAAAAAGTCACATGAGTCTGAGACGAAGAACTGTTGTGATTACTTTTTATATCTTACCTATCAGAGATAAATCTCGAGTAAATATTAGAGAAGATAAAACTCAATACGATAGAACACGTAAGATCAGAATACGCAACTGCAGAGAAAATAGTTGGATTTGGCTTCACGAATCCCAAATGAAGTCTTCAAGTCGTTAACCTAATATGGTTTTGGAAAAAGCACTTTGTGAGAATTTACTTCTGGTAGAGTCAGAATATATTATCGAGAAAACAATAAAAAAAAATACCGATCTTTTTTTTTTTTGGAATTTTGAACACCATAATATTGTTATAAACTTCAGAAAATGTACGGTGTCGATTTGGAAAACGTTTTGATGCAACAAAACCAGATTTGGCCGATCCAACGACTAAATCTTCTAACAATACTATTGGGGTTTTCAGATCACATATCTAATTTAGATACTCCTTACTAATAAAAAGATACAGATGAGTAGAATTTATAATTCAACTTACGAATTAGAAGAATTAATACTGATACAAGCATACATAGCTCCATCATATTATCAGAAATTCGTGCCTAATCGAAAGCTCATCTTACGTTTAATGAATTCCGAATCAGGTTCGTCGACAATTTCACATAGTTCCTTTTGTGCTTCGAATCCAGCATAGTTGGATTTTGCATCTTGATAACACGCTTCAACCAAGTCTCATACACTTAGATTCAGATATATTTCATCGAAAATATTCACAGTAGAAGAAGCTGTCCATAACCCTAAATCAAAATTGGTGAAGAAGAAGAAATTTTATTTTTTTAGATCAATCATATTAAACCTTCATAAAAATATCTTGATTTTGAAGACAGATCATTAAAAATCATATCATGAGAAGCATAAAGATTGTGTACTTGGGATTGATTTTGAAGACAGATCACCTAAAAAGAAGATCACCTAAAATTCCTGCATTGCTGCAGCTGCCTTATGCAAATTAGCATCTGCTAGTATGAGAGGCATAAGAAATTCAATTTTTTCTAAATGAGATCGATTATTCTTAATGAATGCTAACTGTTTTTTATGTATCTGAAATCGCCATTGATAAAAAGAAATCAGGAGTAGCAGCAGTAAAGGAGGAGAGATTGAGCTTCTTCCTTTTTATCTACTCTATAAAACTTATTTCATACCTCTACAAGCATAACATCATATGATTCAGCTGAAGATTTAGCCATAATCAAAACATGGTATAGTGAAACCCAGCGTGAAGATGTCATAGCTGAAAGGGTTTCACCCGAAACAATTTTGTGGGAGGGTGTATATTCAATAGGTGCGAGATTATGGATACACAAAACGAAGATCCCTGCAACAAATATACAACTACCAACTTATCCAAAAAGGGATAGTTAATTATATAACTATAAAGCATATGATTTTTTCCGCGCCCATGTAGGTTTGTCGATCCAATAATTTGTAAGCCTTTTCCGATTTTCATATATACACAAGCTAAGTTGTTTAATCTTCCAATTAAACAACACTAACAAGAGAAATTTGTGTAAGAGGGAATCACAAAAGGCAGTATTTTGAGGATAAAGGAGAAAAATTAACATTTGATGAAAGCTATGAATCCATGGAATCCCAAATTCCAGAGTATTCCCAGATTATATGTTATTCAGAGATTCAGACGAAGATTCCTCCGATGGAAATTGCGACTTATAGGAATTTTTGAGTACATTTTATGGGTACATATCCATGTAAACCATCACGAGACTATATTCGTTGACTAGGGGTTAAAAGATTTGTTGCACATGATAAGTGCATCCGTGATGCCTACGAAAGTTAGTTAGGTTCTAAAATTTACATCAACGTACTAAAACATATTGCGTAAAAAAAGTCAATCACATCTTTTGAGTTCCACTTTTGTTGGGTAGATAAACCATCAACATGTTTCAACATTACATAAGATGCCGACTAAATTAGGGTCGTCATTGTTTTTGTGTGCAAAATAACGACTCTAACAAAACAAATATTTCAAGTGCCAAAGTCGTCATTCTGGAAAATTGTAACATTGATAATGCAGGAGTACTTGACATGTTTTTATTTGAATTCCAGGACGACAACTGACGCATTTACCGCACCATTCTCTGAATGAAAATCTCAGAAATTCGTCACGGTATAACTTTTAGAAGCATGAAGAAATTTCAAATAGTTAATCAACATGGTTTTGACCAATAAACCATGACGATATTTGATGTTGCTATTAGAAGTCGTCATTTTGTTTTAGTACCAACCCATCTACTAATCGTTGTCGACATGCTAGTTCTCAGTCAAGCATGACAATCTCATGGATTAGATTATGAAATTCTTGATTTATTTTCTTATTTAAAGAATTAAACCAACGAAACTCGGTGCAATCCCATTTTCAACAATGTTTGACTAGAGTGATGCTAATTAATTATGAATAATTTTCTCATTTCGAAAGATATATCGGTAAGGAGCTTTGGATTCTACTTCCTAATGACCATATTTTGCTTTATTACCTAACCCCAATAAGTTATGGTATATCCCAATTCAATGAGTTTTAAATTGAAACCTATTAATGAGGCTGCAACAATTTGATTATGAGAGATAAGGTTGTTGAGTAGTAAAGTCAGTAATCCCTTATCTTATTATTATTTTTCATAATGGCTAAACCGCCGTCAGTTAATCTGCGTCAATGGAAACTTAATTAACTAAACTAATTGAGTATTAATGGTTATATTAATTAATGGTTTGATTTAACTTTTATAATCAATAAAGGGAATACAACTACTTCACTTTTTTTATTTCCAGGGCATCATATGGCTAGAAGTTCATGATTTCCTAGCCGCAGAAATTAGGGCTGAACATGGTTTCGGTTTTCCGCTGACCGGACCAAACCAGACCAATTAGGAAGAAACCAAACCGAACCATTTACTAATATGGATTGGTTACAGTGTTGAAAGTGGAAAACCGATAGTGTTGGTTTTGGTTTGGTTTGACCTCTAAAACCGAACCAAAAACCATTGAAAAACCGATTAATTTTTAAACTTAGTTTCTACATTTGATTTACAAGTATTGGATTCTACCCATTAATTTAGAGGATAAATTGAAACGCTAAATCTAATTTCATTATGATACTCTCCCTCTTTCTCTTTCTCCTTCTCTCAGTCGCCTCCCTTCGCCACCCCCAACTACAGCTGTTGCTACTCGACTTTTTTCTTCCGGTCTTCCTTCTTTTTTATTTGTCAATAACTAAATTAAGATATATTATATATCTTCTTTTGATCTCTAGATTTAGAGTAAGCTTTAACTATTCTTGATATTTTTTTTATTTTATTTTTGTCTGTAAATTTGTGTAAACCAATACTATCGGCAACAACGATTTTTTTATCTGTAAATTTGTGTTTTTTTTTTTCTTTGGTTTGACATAATTATTGGTTAACCAAAAACCACTGGAACAAACCGAAACCAACTGGAACCATTTGGAAACCGAACCAATGGTTAATGGATTGGTTTAATTTAGATTTTTAGGAACCAATAGTATTGGTTTCGGTTTAGGTTTGGCTAGAAACCGAACCAAAACCGACCATGAACAACCCTAGCAGAAATCGTAATAGTTAAGATTCGGCTAGAAATTTCAACTACAGCTAAGATTTATGGCTAGGGACCAGGACTTCGACAGCCGTGTTTGCCCAATCCACATAGGAAATGCCCTCAGTCATGAGTCGTGAAAGAAATATTGTTGTTGTTTCTTTCCCACGTATTAAGTGCACGAGTTCCCGAATAGTTTTATTCTAAACAAAGTGAAATGTGATTGCCGATGATGAGGAGGCAGTGACAAAAACAAAAAGCTTTTGTACAGTCGGGAAGGGTGATAGCTAAGAGAGAGAGTTCTGTAACGCAATAATAAAAGGCGATCTGAGAAGAAGATAGAAGAGGAGAATTGTTGTCTCGTTTTACCACCAATTCATCGCTCTCTGTCTTACTTCCCACTCATTAATTTTAGGGTTAGGGTTTCTAATATACCTTTGTCGATTGTATTGCTGGAAAAGTAATTTTATTTTATTTTTCTTGGAAGAAAATGAGTGTGGATCCGGTTTCAGCCAACACTCATGGCAACATCGATGAGCAGATTTCACAGCTTATGCAGTGCAAGCCCTTACCCGAACAAGAGGTTTTTCTCTTTCATCTTCATTTCTTTCTAAATGCAAATTATCATTCGAGTTAGTTGTTGATCCCTGGCTTCGTTTACGGCGACTTTGAGCTTTTTTCATGGAAAATGTTGGATATTTTCAACTTTGGGGTTGTTGGAAGTGATATAGGTTATAATGCCCAAATTTACTGCATATTTTGGAGATTATAGGATGTAGATGCATGAATTTCAGTTTGATTTTTTTTAGTTATCAGTTACAAATGGTTTAGTTATTTAGTTAATGATGATTTAGTCTGTCTGCACTTGTATTTATTAAGCAAGTGGACATTTCATATTTGTGCCTTTAATTGTTCAGGAGGTGCCTTGAGTTAATTTGAGGGGGTGTTGTTAAAGATATTGCACCGTGTTAGCCGAATTAGCTGTATGACTTAGGCTGAGTTTGGTATTTTTTTTTATTTTTAATAACCAAAACGTGTAAATTAGCAGCATGAGCTGCATTGATTACACACGTAAACCTCGGAGTAGGAGAAATCTCAGGGTAAATAACACCTGTCCTTGGTCTTTTTTCTCACTGATATATTACCCACATGGTAAACGTTAGCTCCTTTCCCCTCAGCGCATAACATTGTAAGCACGCTGTGCACTCTTTAAGTCATAACTCTCACAACATTTATTGACGACTATCCATAGACAATATTGCAGTACTGTACAACTTGATAAACCTTTATTTCTTCAATGCTTAAGGCTTCTATATTTATAGTGGCATTGCCACATTCCAGCACAACCTCGTTTCCCCGTGTAGAATCAACTTGCTTGTGCTAAATTGTGCTTTTCTGGGTATAGGTCAGGACATTGTGTGAGAAGGCTAAAGAGATATTAATGGAAGAAAGCAATGTACAGGTGTGATTCTTCTTCTACTTAATTATATGTTATTGATCATCCTTTCTTGCAATCTTACTATGTTGCTTTCGGAACATCAGATACCCCTTTTCTTTTTGGTATTGATTATATTCCTATAGTCTGGAACTTTATTTCATTGTCTCTTTAAAGCTCCAATGAAGCTAGTCCCACATCGCCTATTATGCTATTTGTTAATAGATCAGACCTTATGTCACCGAAACACAAAAATAAAACAAAAACAACCGCACATAAATTCATGAACCCTATTATTCACACTGTTTGCCCTACTTACACACTGCTTCAAACATTTTTGCGTGTATGACATATATATAGTTAAATGATTGTTTTACCGTGGCTGTATTATTTCAAGTGTATGGTTGATAACGCTAGTACTTTTGATTATTCCCTAGCAAATAATTACTGAAAGATTTGTGTGGGATTACTAATTAAAAATAAATAAATTGAAAGATGGGATTTCAGAGTCTGGTAGTGGACATTAGTAAGTCTTGTCTTGCTGAATGCTACAATTATTTCTGTCTGTTTTGGATAAAAATTATTCTCTCTTGCTCAGATCAATATCTTACCCATATTACTGCTGATATGCTCTGGTGAAAGATAGTACACCTCTTTGTCTGCTGTACTTTTACTCGAACAGTTGATTTCGCAACATCCGTTATACTTCCTTGATTCTACAACTTAATAATATCGTTAATAATAAGAAATGATAAAATTTGGGAAACCTCTTTGTCTGCTGTACTTTCACTCGAACAGTTGATTTGCAACATCCATTATACTCCCTTGATCCTACAACTTAATAATATCCTTAGTAATAAGAAATGATAAAATTTGGAAAAGATTATCGTAACTTTTCAACCAATTTTAGTTATTCATCAATAGTGAAACTAGAGGTTTATCATGGGTAATAGTGTAACATGCTTAAAGTCATTGTAAAATTTGTATCATCTTTGGAAATGCAGCCTGTTAAAAGTCCAGTGACGATATGCGGTGACATCCATGGGCAATTTCATGATCTTGCAGAACTTTTTCGCATCGGAGGAAAGGTACTTTATAATACTTTTAACAACACTCTTGAATTTGACGTGTGACTTACAGAAATGGGTAATCATGTTGAGTTTGCTGAATATCTAAGCTAGGGAATGAAGTGCTTTTTAGGTACTTTAGCTGGTGAAACAAATAAGTGTTAGCAAAGAAAATTAATGATCTTTGTCTGTATGACATAGTTCTTTTCCTTTTTACCAACTTGCGTGAGTGTCACCCTCCAGCGTTAATTATTGGGATTATACAAATGCATTATTATTTGGACTGTTGCAAGAGGTTGTTTTACTTGTTAGCCGGTATCTATTGTTTGATGCACATCTCCTTATTAGCAATATCATTTATGGGCATTTTTCTGTTTGTTCTTGGGTAACATTGTTTAGATTTATTTGCTTGTCATCAACGCATCCATTTATTTACAAATTGCAGTTTAGTGTAACACTTGATCATGTTAGTGTGTACTTGTGGCATGTGAACTGTTGGCATTTATCTGCTTTAGCTCATGGGCAAGGCTTATGATTCGATCTTTCCATCACTAAAAAACCTCCTACTCAATTAAATGCTCTCCTAGCTTTTATCCCCTGCAACTGCTCTACAAAACGGCATGCAAACTTGGGGAAATCACATGCTTACAGAATGATAAGATCGTGTGCAGATGTACAAAAGCATTCTAATCGTGCTTTTCATGTAGCAGTTTTTGAACGAGGAAGAACATATGAGTTCAAAGGTCATTGTTTTGAGTGGGATAAATGATATTGCACATGCATTCATTGATAAATGATATATGTTCGATGATTAAAAGGCTATTGACCTATTGTTAACTGGGTTTCCTTCTGATAATCCTGTTTGTGTTGAAAATCTCTTGCACATGCATTCATTGATGAATTTGGGGTTTAATCTATGTTTTTTCTCTTTTGGTGTAGTGTCCAGATACCAATTATTTGTTTATGGGAGACTATGTGGATCGCGGTTATTATTCAGTGGAAACAGTAACTGTAAGTAAATAACCCCGTTTCTATTTTTTTAATAAGAAGAGTTCAGTGAGAAAAGACCAAATTGTTGTTAGCCAAGTGGTTTCCTACTCAAGCTTTGTAGTTGTTGGCAATACAAGCTGTGGTTAGAATTCTCAACGCTGATCTTCTGTTCTATGCACATGTCGGATATCTTTTTGCATGCTACTTGGTTTTACGAGCTTACACCTAGCTATTAACCACTTAAATATTAATGGCCCGAAAGGTTGTGGTGTCTATGTTCTGCAAACCGTGGATCCTAATCTGATATCTGCATTTGTTTGTGGGAGCTGGCATGCTAATCTATAGTAGATTGGTTATAAATATCAAATACAGCAGTGTGCAATTTAGGGGTAGCTCTGGGTCATAAGGTGCATTTTTGAACTTGTTACTTCAGAATTACTGACTGCTTTTGTTCATGCAGCTGCTGGTCGCCCTGAAAGTGCGATACCGCAAAGAATTACCATTCTTAGAGGAAATCATGAAAGTCGCCAGGTAATGATGCTCTTTATTATGTCATTCTTTTGCAGGTTGTTTTGTCATTGCCGGGTATCTTGAATTTTGTGGTGAATAGACCGAGTTCAACAGTCGACCTTTCTGAAAATGGATTAAGAAAGGAAGAGATTTGACTCCTGAGATAGAACAGGAGAGTGTAGATCGTTATTACTTACTAGGAGAAAGATTTAAGGGTTTACTTTAGTATAATACAGGAATAACCGAAGAAAAGAGTGTGGCTGCGGAAGAAGAATGGACGTAAAACCCTAAATTAATATTTTGTTTGTAATAAAACCCACACGTAGTTGTAATGAAACCCCCGGGTTTAAATTTTATTCCTTATTCTAACTTAAATCCCAGGCTGAACTAAAAACTAAAATTCAATATAATTTTTTATTTTTATTTTTCATTAAAATCTTTTAATAAGGCCCAATATATTTCTAATTTTGAATGGAACTGCATAGTGCATGCCGTGTATGTATTTCCTAGTTTATTTAATCGCTGTATCGAAGAAATCATACCAAAATCAACACCCTTACAGGCATCGCTGTTACACAGCATCTCGGAATGGTGCTTTTCTACACCAGGCCGAGAAATGAGGATCTCATGCCCTGCATTTCACATATGTAGTTTAGTTCGATCATGTGCATCAATGCACCATAGTAGTGTGTTAATTTTATTTGATCAGTCTCATTATTTGTTTGAAGGTGACTTTTTGGTACATTTTTCTTTGCAGATAACACAAGTCTATGGGTTCTACGATGAATGTTTGCGAAAGTGAGTCTTTGTATGCTTTTATGTTAGGGTGCCACATTTTGTTGAATTTATTGAGGTTGGATGTGCTTTATTCTACTCCCTAACTAATTTGTTGAATTAGTAGAACTGTGAACGTGAGCATGTTTACCCAAGATAAAGTCATTGACAGATATACCACGAAATGCCTTGCCTGTTTGTGAATTTGGTGCTTTCTCGTTGATGAGTTGCTGCGACCTTTGATTTTGCAGTATACTTGTGTATGGTTTCACACATTTATTTAAACATCTAGAAGTGTCAAGTGCTATTGTAATATGGGGTGACTATGGGGGTTAGTACATGTTCTTCATCACCGAGCCATTTGATATTAGAAAAGGTGTTAGTTTCCTGAGTCAACATGTTTGTCACAGCTTTGAGCAGAACCGTGGTAGGAGCGTGCAACTTGCAAAGTTGGCCATTAGAGCTCTGTCTCGCTATTCTTGTCATTCATTTTGTATATTCAGTGAGCCAAGCTTCCATAAATAATTAAGAGCTATTATTAGCTTGTTTAATGCATCCCTAACTTATCTTTCCGCATCAATGAACACTCATCCTTCACTATGAAAAATAATATGCCGCTTCAGCATTAGTTATGAGTTTCTGGTGCATGTTCAATAGAACATTGAGGACACATGTTCTGTAATCTGAAGCAAATCACTATTAAGGTGTACCATTTACTCTTTGATGATTGAAAATGATGTAACCTGCTTGTATCCCGTACGTAGAAAAAATTAGTTCTCGTTTCTTTTCTTTTTGACTCTGTTATGTTTATGTATCCTGTAAGGAAGTTACTATCACGGGTAGACTTTTTCTAATATAGCAAGGATCCTTAAGGATGCTCAGAAATCCAAGCTATCACTTTTTAGCCATTTATCAACTGCGCCTGTTATTTTTATCAGTAATAGAGCATTCATTGTCCTTCCCATTCAGTACGCTATAAGAATTTAATGTCATATGTCCTGGGCGTGGATAGTAAGATCCTGAAGAATTGCTCGAATTTTGTTCTTCTTTCTCTTTGTTAATCCATTCTCAAGATCTCTTAATGTTTTTTGTCAGGTACGGCAATGCGAACGTTTGGAAGACTTTTACGGACCTATTTGACTATTTTCCATTGACAGCCTTGGTTAGTAGGGTTATTGCCACGAGTGTTTCATTAGTTCTAGTCAGTTTTTCTAGGATTTTACTCTTTGTATCACAATTTGTAACATGTTTGCCCTGACCTAATATATGCTGGCCTAAAAAGTCCTGGTCTGCATGTTTTGCATGCTCTTATGTACCTCTTACTGACATAAGCTGCGCATAAGTGGTTCCATATTGGTGCATCTAGATACATGACCGAATTAAGATTGTATTTTAAATAGGATGATGTGTCCAGCCAAACTGCTTACATTATGGAATGTTGTTGCTTAAGTAATAGCAATAACTTTTGCTTATGAATTACCCTGTATCTTCTTGTGGTGAACACTAGTGACTTAACTTTCAATTTCTCAGCCTGGCGTATTAGATAAACGTGTAAGTTCTCACAATTTTTTCCCTTTTCTTCTCAAATCCTCTAAAGGTGGAATCAGAAATATTTTGTTTGCATGGTGGATTGTCACCGTCTATTGAGACCCTTGATAACATACGCAATTTTGACCGTGTACAAGAAGTTCCTCATGAAGGGCCCATGTGTGATCTCCTGTGGTCTGATCCTGATGATCGCTGTGGCTGGGGTATTTCTCCCCGTGGTGCTGGTTACACGTTTGGTCAGGTAAGTTGAATCTTCACCTGGGTTGCTTTCTCTTTCTGTTGAAATATCTTGTAGTCTCTGATGGATTACTGTTGTATTTGGTACCTATTTGGTCGTGGTAGGACATATCTGAGCAATTCAACCATACGAACAACCTGAAGCTGATTGCTAGAGCTCATCAACTAGTAATGGAGGGTTTCAACTGGGGACATGTAACTAAGCATTCTTACCTTCCATTGTTTTTGGCTTTCTCAATTTGGCATTATAATTCTATAAGCATCTGAATTTACACGCTGACCGCAGGAACAAAAAGTGGTAACAATATTTAGTGCTCCTAATTATTGCTATCGCTGTGGAAACATGGCATCGATCTTGGAAGTTGATGATTGCAGGGGCCACACTTTTATCCAAGTCTCTCTTTCCACCCCTCTGTCTATCTCTCGTTCTCTATCATTTGGAAGGAAAGAACCTTACATTGTGTTTTCTATTTATGCAGTTTGAGCCCGCTCCAAGGAGAGGGGAGCCAGATGTGACACGAAGAACGCCTGATTACTTCTTATAGCGTGACTTCTTATTCCCGTACAAGTTGTTGCTAATTTTCAAGCGGCAATTGCTGGCTTGGTGTATGACAACGAAGGGATGGTTGAGATCTGTTTCCCAGCAGATGGTTTATCGGGTGTAAGATTCATCATGTCAACCTGCTGTGTTTAGTAGGCTGTTGGTAATGATCTTTGCAGGCTACAGAAGACGAAAGCTTTTAAAAAGCAGTGAGTGCTACCAAAATTTGGATAGTTTTTTAGTCCTAGTGCTAGATTCCCTTTAAAAAGGAGGCAGCAGTGCTGGCTATGCTGCAGGAGAGCTTGTTCATCCAGCTAGACTTTTATTTTTTCTCTCATTTGCTCTTTTGTTCTTTTCATTTGTAGAGTGGAGCAGACGATAGTATTTTCAAAGAGTGCTTTTCCATCATTTCCTAGACTTTTGGCTGTTTGTTGTTCCACAAGATTTCTGTAGCCTTTTTGTTCTCCCTACTGCAGTTTATGGTAGTTGGAAAAGCAGCTTTGGTGCCATCAGCTTCAACCCCTAATGAATATCATATAGTAGCCAGCATAATTACAAGCGTCTTCAATTTAACTTAACGGATCATCCAACCATCTGTCCGCACCTGGGAGGATAGATGGATCGATCAATTCCCATCTTCAAGGAGTATCTTTGATGAGTGATGTGATAGATGAATCAAACGACAAGTTCTTTGAACCTGCCTTTGCAGCAACTCCGTATTTGACCATAATATGAGATCCAAATTAATTGGGATACAGGTGGTTGCGTGATACATGGAATTTTATAACCCCAATCTATGCATCCATTAAAAGATTTTGAGGAACTTCCTTCGGGATCAGATTCTGACCATGAAATCTTCACCAACAATTCAATTTATTTGTATATAAGGGTGGTCAAGCAAAAACATTTTAAATCATAAATAGAAATACATGCACAAATTTAACCCCAAAAAAACTACATTCCTGGGTAACTAGTGGTACACAATGATGGGTTGCAAACTTGCAATCTAAGCAAAATATACATGTCACAAATGTCCAAATAATCAGCGCTGTTCAGGATCAATTTTGGATCAGTATTTTCAACCCCATGATAAATGATTGGTCCCGGTCTTCACAATCTCTTTTCATAATTTCTCCAGCTGTTTAATCTTCTAAAGTACTCACATAGATACTTATAAATGGGTAGATTTAGTGTTGAAAGGCATCCCCATTGAATCCCCGTTGGAGAAATCCGACTTCATTAAGGTGGCTAACATCACTCCATGTCTTGAATACCCATTTCTTCTCAGTTAGATGGACAACATTTATCGAAGCGTTCAGTATTTTTCCTGCACTGGATTCACCAGTAATCGCCATGTAAATGGCTCTTAAAATACCACCGTGTGTCACTATGATAACTCGTTCACCTGTTGGTTCGTACGTACAGGAAAAAAAAAGTGACAAAATTAATCCAATAATGGCTACAAAATTATAACTCGTTAAGATATGTATTCTCACTACCATGTGTGTGATTGACAGCTTAAGGGAAAACTTGTCGGCTCGATCTATCAATTATTAATATTTCATAATCGCTCCGTTTTTGGAAAAGAGGTATTTTCACTTTTTCAGAAACGGAGGGAGTATATAGTTGCATCAAACATAAGATATACTACTCATATACATAGTGTATATACCTTTGTGTTTGGATGCAATTTCTTCGAGAGCAGAGACTGATCTCTCACAAAGCTGGTTAAAGCTCTCTCCTCCACCCTACATGCGAAAACATTAGGTGAAAAATTATGTCATACTGTGTTACTTAGTGAAATTGTACGTAACTAGCCTAGGTATATCATTAATTTTTTACTTACAGGGATTTCTAGGTCCTTATCAGAAGAGAAGAAGGCAAGGTAAGCCTCCGGCTCTTTCTCTTGAATCTCACTCCAGTAATAGCCTTGTAAGCTTCCTACATGCCTCTCCTTCAAATCTGGTACTTCTATTACCTCGGGGATATGGCACGTCTTGGCTATCATTTCAGCAGTGTTTTTAGCACGTTTGAGGTCGGAGGAGTATATAGCAGCAGGTTTCAACTCTTTTCCTAATCTAGCCGCGATCTGTAACAACAACAAACAACAACATCAACAACGACATCGTTGCACATGGCAGTTTAAAAAAAGAGACGGTGGAAACATGCATGTTTCTGCTGTATTAATTAGTTTACAAATTAATTAATTAATTGATGAACTGAGTTATGTAGGAATATTAACTGCATCGGCTTGCTTCCATCCAGCCTCGTTAAGCTCGGACTCTAAGCTTCCTTGAATTCTTCCTGCATTGTTCCATGTAGTCTCTCCATGTCGAACAAGTACGATCTCAGCTACAGTATGTGGAACTTCCGTTGGAACCTCGACGTTAGCTACCATGCCAACCATGCCGGTGATTCTGATGAAATTAGCCACCATTAACAAATTAGTTTTACACGTAAAAATTAAATAGTATAAGTACGTAGTGTACTTAGATATTATGTATATGTAAGTATCAGTCAACAAAAATAAATAAATGTAAGCTACAAATGAACAAAAAGTAAAGCGCAATAAAACAAAAATCAATAACAACAAAAAGTTGGAATTATATGTATGGAAATTCAAAAGAAGTAGAAACGTACGCAGGCTCGTTTGCAGAAACAACACAAGTCGCCATTTGATACAGCTACTAGTGTGGTAAGAAGATTATGGTATTTGAAGAGAGGGAGGAAGAGAAGTATATAATAGGTTGGTTTTAAGAATGAAAGGTATCGAAGCTTAATGATGTATTTATAGAGAAAACAAGACCTTCTGTTAGACACCTGGGCACTGAATTATTGATCACAATAATGTTATATTCAATAATACGAAAAAATAAATGAGAGAAACCTTCTAAATTATTAGTTAATCAATCATTCAATCGGTGATTCATCGAATATTTGAGAATCTGCCCACAAATTTGGGAGGAGACTCAAATGGCAACGTGTAGTGTCACTGTCACTGTCCGAGTCCAAAGTCCAAACCCCATGTTATGTGGAGTTACAAGTAACTTCAATTCTCTGTATTATTGGCATAATGCAGACTGCAGTATTCACCCTTTTCTACGGCAGGTCGGGTGCGGAACCTTGTGAGAGGAGGTTGTGTTTGTGATTCAAATTTCTTTATCAGCATTTGTTTTCGCTTCTTCCCTTCTCTTCCTCTGTGGTTTTGAGATGGAGAAATAACAGTACAGGGATGTTTTTTACTCCACAAGCCTTCATTTTCCGCGCCCATATGACCTGGTCTAAGGCATATGATTTTGACAGAAATTCAAGAAAGAAAAGAATAATATAATCATACGTGGTCACGAATCTCACGATACCTATTTACTAGTACGACCGTTGCCACGGTGGGAGGGCCGACCGAAGAAGAATATAAAGATGGAGTTTGTCCACGAATACTTTCGTCCCGTTTCAGAAAATGTAATACTTTCACCTCGTTTCAGAAAAAGTGATATTTTCGCCTCGTTTCAGAAAAAGTGATACTTTCTCCCCGTTTCGGAAAAACTGATACGTTCACCCCGTTTTGGAAAAAGTGATATTTTCTCCCCGTTTCGGAAAAAGTGATTCTTTCGCCCCGTTTCGGAAAAAGTGATATTTTCTCCGCGTTTTGAAAAAGTGATACTTTCGTCCCATTTCAGAAAAAGTTTCACTTTTTCTGAAATGAAGCGAAAGTATCACTTTTTCCGAAACGGGGCGAAAGAATCACTTTTCCCGAAACGGGATGTGATAGTATCATTTTTCCTGAAACAGGATGTGAAAGTATTATTTTTTCTAAAACGGAAAATTAGTCCATAAACCAAAATATGGTTGCATGATGTGTTATGCATCCTTTATGGTGGTTTGCATAATGGCTATGCATTCAATTTTCGAGAATTGTGCCTAAAATGATAATATCATTTTTCTTGAAACGGATGGAGTACATCGTTTTATTAGTTGCAATGGAAAATTAGTTGATGCATATACCAATATTTTGCTACATAAAGTATTATGTATCCTTTGTGATGGTTTGCATAATGGATATACATTTAATTTTCTGAAATTGTGCCTAAAATGATATATATTTCCGATTTTTTCGTAAAAACTCCAAATTTGATATTGTTGTTTGTACTTGTTGCGTAGATTTTTTTATAACCTTTCTAACGAGATAAAATTTGTAAAATTCCAAGGCACGGATTTTTAGATATGTTATATTAAAGTTTGCTTTCCAATTATACCCCTGAAAAGATAGGATACACTCATACACAAAGAGTTATAGTAATTGGACTAAAAAGGAGGGACATTTTTGGTTTTCGGCCCTAACCATTTCCAATCTTTTTGTGGTAATTGATCACTTAGATTTTACAAAAAAATGGCCATATAAAGGACCTCCCTCGCTTCGCTCGGTCGGCCCAATTAAAATAAGAATCTGGAAAAATTAATGAAATAGAACACTAAACTAAATTCATGAAGCCATGTAATTTATCATTTTTTTTTCAAATTATTATTGGTCGACACCAAAAGGAATTTTCCCTTTTAAGAGCTTCTCCAATGGCATGTGTGTGGAGATAAATGTCAAAATCCACCTAGGATGCACATCCATTTTCTCTAAAATCATTCTCCAACCCGGATGTCATAAATCAATGTATGCATGACTTCAGGTAGAAAATGTCAAGGGGAATGTCTAGTTTCCCACATTCGCCTTGACATTGTCTACCATCCTAGTCAGTTTTTTTAAATCAAAAATATATTTTATTAACTAAAATTAATTCTAATACAATAAATAATCATTTTTAGATCTAATAAAATCTTAAAATTACTAAATATAAAATTTTCATTTAATAAAAAAATGATCACAAACAACGCCATTGGAGATGAATAACCTTTTTCACCTAAACTTAAGGAAAATTTGGAATAAAGATGTCTTATTTGTGTTGCCACATAGGAAATACATACAACAACCATTGGAGAAGCTCTAAGAATATACAAAAGACAAGCTAAAAAACATGTATTATGCTTTCATTTTATTTTACACAAAATTGGTCAAAAAGACCAAAATCAACAATTTCTGGGTGAAAAAGACACTTAGGTTTTGATACTGTTTAAATAGCCAAAAATTAAAAAGATACTGTTTAAATGGACAAAAATTTAAAAATAGGCAGGATGTAACCAGTTTCATCCTGTCCATTTTCAAATATTTTTTTCTTATTTTTATTTTACACAGGATGCATCCAGTTTCATCCTTGCTATTTTTTAAGTATAAGCCAGGATGAATCCAGTTTCATCCTTGCTATATTTTTTTTGGCTATTTCACCCGTACTTTTTTTTACTTGTCCATTTGAACCGTGTTTTAAATTTTTTTGGACAAATGACCCATTTTCTCTTTATTTTAAGGATTATAGTTAGTGGTGCAATCGTTCAGGGACACATGTCGACTATCAGAACAAAATATTCCATCAGGATATCAAAATTGTGGAACAATGGGTTTACCGGTTGTATGTAGTAGGTAATAATAACGTAAAATGTAGAGAAGAAGTGGTCTTAGCTCTAAACTCTATTGGTTCTAGCAAGGCTCCAGGCCCTGATGGCTTTTCTAATCATTTTTTTAAAGCTTGCTGGAATATTGTGGGAAATGATTTTGTCGCAGCTGTCCAGAACTTCTTTATAAATCTAAGCTCCTCAAAGAAATAAATAGTACTTTTATAACCTTGATTGCCAAAAAGAAGAATCCAACTGTTGTCTCTGATTTTAGACCTATCTCTTGCTGCAATGTGGTTTATAAGTGCATAACTAAGATTTTGGCTAATAGAATGAAGAATATTCTAAGGGGTTTGATAAGCCAAAATCAGTCAGCTTTTATCTCTGGAAGATCAATTCAAGACAATATAATGGTGGCTCATGAGCTGGTGAGAAATTATCATAGATCTTCAGGTTTTCCCAGATGTGCTTTGAAGATAGATTTACGAAAAGCTAATGATACTGTCAAATGGGAAGCTATTTTTTATGTTCTGCAGCAAATGGGTTTTCCTAGTATGTTTATTCAGTGGATCAATCTGTGCATATCTACCTCTAAGTTCTCCATCATTATAAATGGCTCTCCTTATGGTTTTTTTTGGAGCTTCTAGAGGTCTCAGACAAGGATGTCCCATTTCTCCTTATTTATTTGTTCTTGCCGTGGAAATGTTGAGTGCTTTTCTTTTACGAAAGGTTCAACTTCAAAACTTTGGATTTCATCCAAGATGCAAGCTGACAAGTCTCACCCATTTATGTTTTGATGATGATGTCATGATCTTCTTCAAAGGTACTACCTCAGCTGCTTCTAGTATTAATACTGCTTTATCTGAATTTAGTACTTGCACTGGTTTAGAAATAAACAAACAAAAAACTTCCCTTTTTTCTGCTGCTGTGGAGGATGATATTCTAGACCAGATTATTCAAATTTTGGAGTGTTCAAAGGGTGAGTTGCCTGTTAGATACCTTGGTATACCTTTAATCTCTACAAGATTGTCCTACAAAGATTGTATTCCTATGTTAGAGAAAGTTGATGCTAGGATTTTATCTTGGAAATCTATATTCCTTGGGATGAGGAACTAGCTAGCTTGGTGTGATCAGAATTTTAAAAAATCAGGCTGCATCTCTACTATTAAAAAGTTGGTTTTAAATGGCTTCATCTATCATATTCGCACTGAAAGGAACCAAAGGATCTTTAAAGCTCAATACAATTCTCAAGATCAAATTAGTATGCTTGTGGTTCAGGATGTTAGAATGAAGATTTCTGCTTTAAAACAAAAGGTTGATGATAACCTAAATAAGAGGTGGTTTATGAATAGATGGAGTGTGGATTGTCGTTTTGTTCTGCCTGAAACTATTGATAAAATTTGGTTAGCTCCCACTAAGGATGAGGTGATGATTAACATTGATGGATCTCTATCTGAAGACTCTGGAGGTTTTGGTGCAGTTATTAGAGACCATAATGCAGAAGTTTTAACTGCAACAAATGGTGGAAGCTTGCCTATGTTTGTTCTTTCCCATGAACTTCAAGGTGCTGAATTAGGTTTGAATCTGGCTGATCATAAGAACTTGTTGAATATTCACATGGCTACTGATTCAATGACAGTGTACAACCTCTTCACTAATCCAGATGTTGTCCCCCCTTGGACTGTGTTGCAAATTTGGAGAAGAATAAAAAAGCTTCGTAGTAGAATGCTTTCTTGGAAAATTTCGCATTGTTACAGGGAAACTAACAGGGCTGCTCACAGTTTAGCTAGTCATCATCCTTCTAGCAGCTGGGTGGAGGTTCGTTCTGAGGACTTCTCTCCTGATTTCAGAGAAATCTTGGCAGCTAATAAGGCGAAGAAGATTTATCACAGACGGAAGAGGAGAGCCGAATAACTCCTCCCAGTCTGTTCCGTTTTGTTTGTTTTAGTTTTCTGGTTTGTTTTTTCCCTTTTGTTTTGGTTTGGGTTCCCTTAACCCAGCGGAATGTATCAAAACAAAAAACAAAAAAAAAAACTTAAAATGTAGTACTTTCTTTACCTATCACAAGTAGAGTGCACGTGCTTTGCACGTTTTTAACGGGCAATTTTTCATTTTTAGGTGCACTAATTTTGCTAAGTATCTGTTAAAAATCATCGTGTTTCTGTTTATTATGTTGAGGTCATGTGCACACGTGCTTTGCACATTTGTTCTCAGCAATTTTTATTTTTAGGTGCATTAATTTTACTAATTATCTGTTAAATGCCCTCGTCTTTTTGTTTTATTATGTTTTGGTCCCTGTAAATTAAGTTCACCTTTTATCTGTTAGAAGTCCCCGCGTTTATGCTTATTACGTGTAGGCCCTCTGTGCAGACACCAAAAAAGAATCATGATCTAACGGCTGAGTTTTAAACGCGTCATATCCAACGGATCACTTTTGATTCGGCCACAGATTCTTAAGCGACTTTCAGTTTCGCTTGTTGTTATTAAAAGGGGGGCGATTTTAGCAGCAATGTAGTACCATTTCCTATAACTTTAACTGTAGAAGTAATAGGGTAACACAACTTAGTGTAGGAGCTCCTACATCGTTAGATGCAAGGGTGTGTTAGCACGTACTAATTCCTCGAGTGCAATAGTATATAGTGTAGTGGCACGGTTTTACCCAACAAGTATAGTGGATCCGTTTAATGATATAAATGTCCGTTAACTGCCGTGCAATATGTGTAGGAGTAGTCGAGGATTGCATTTAAAATTTGGGTGTTTGGTATGATATAACAGCTACATGTAATCCCTGCTATCATTGTACAAAAAAACCCATGTCGAACCGTGAACCACACTAAACCAAACCTATTAATCATTGAACCGATCATAACTTTATCTCTAATGGTTTGGGATGGTTTTCGCATTGTTAAAAATGTTCATTGCTGGTTTGGTACTGGTGAACCCTCAAATCAAATTATTTTATTTACAACATTTATGTCATGGTTTAATATAATTAATCCCATAATTTCTTTTCCATCGATCGAGTTTGTTCTTTATGTGCACCAGCCAGCAACGCTACCTTCATTCAAAATTTTCATGTAAAGGTTCAGACACGTTTAGGAATTGATTAGAGTATTGTTATGATAATATTGTTCTTGAAAAATTTAATTGTTGGATACGTACGATTAACAAAATCTATTTTTCTTTTTTTATTAGGTAGCAGTTTTACAAAACCAGGTTTTACATCGAACCAACTTGTGAGATGTTTCAGGAACTTGGAAACCATTATCTTGGTTTCGGTTCTAGTTCTGTCCAAAACCGTAAAAAATCCTAATTCCTACTACCTCTGAAGGGCTACGTGAAATACTCATCTTTTGAGGTGTGCATTAAATGCGGCGTTCTACTACACTCTAACTACACCGTTTACAAAAATTGATCGCCTATTTTATCAACATAATTTCTATATTATTCTTTTATAACATCATTTTTTGAGCATCAAATGTTTTATCTTATTTATTATTATTTAGTACTTTTTTTATTATTTATTTTTGTTTTCATAAAAAACTATCAACTGTTTTTTTTTTAGATTATTTTTTAAATGTCGGGATTTCTGTTTCTAGAGTAGGATCTATGACGCAAATTAAATCCATGAAACAAGCAACTGGCAAATTAAAATTGGAGATGAATTGATTTGCAGATTTAAAATCCTTTGCACAATTTGTTTCTGATCTCGATAAAGCAATTCCGAATCATTTGGCAAGAGGTCAATAATTACGCGAATTACCCCAAACAAGCCCAATCGCCCCCTTTCATCGTGGAAGAACAGGTAATGACTATTGATACCAGAACAAATGGGTATTTTACAAGCCCATTCGGCCTTTCTCACTGTGGAACAAGTAATCTATAATACAAAACAGAATGGGTTTTTGAGCCTTGGACGGTCGGATAACATTTTGAGAGACAAACATTGCATCCGACCATCCTAGTCTCATCCCAGCCAAAGACATCCGACGGATGTAAGAGTTGTAACCTCTTTTCATTATGGCTTTGCATTAATTGGGTTCCCTCATAATTAGATCATAAATAAAACTGAAGATGAAAAAATAAATACAAATAATAATCATTAGCAATCTTACATTCAGTTGATCGCATGCTAGAGGAAATAGGACACTTAGACTCCAAATCCATGCTCTTGGTGGACTTTCAGAATGCATTTAACATGGTCGACAGGTCTTCCATGCTTCAGCAGGTGAGGTTAGTATGTCCATCCATCTTCAGATGGGTAGAATTTTGCTATTCGACTCCACCCAGATTATACTACTGAGACAACATCCTCTCGTCTGCGCAAGGGGTCCAACAAGAAGACCCCCTGGGTCCTCTCTTATTTTCCCTTACTCTGCATCCGTTAGCGAAGAAGTTGGCTGAACAATGTGATTTAGACCTCCAAGCATGGTACTTGGATGACGACACTCTTATTGGAGACACACTGCTTGTCTCTAAGGCTTTACAAATTATTCAGGCAGAGGGTCTGGCTATTGGTCTCCATTTAAACGTCTCTAAGACAGAACTATTTTGGCCTTCAGTTGATTCCCGTAGTTTTGAGGAAGGGGTTTTCCCAAATCAAATTTGCAGGCCAGTTGTAGGGGTTAAGTTGCTAGGTGGTCCAGTTAGCCTTGAACATAATTTTTGCAGCACCATGGTCTTGAACAGAGTGCACAAAACAACCAAGCTCATGGGCAACGTTCGCAAATTGAAAGACCCCCAAAGTGAGTTACTTTTGTTACGCAATTGTGCCGGAGTGTCACGTTTATACTTCACCATGAGGACGACCAGATCTTCGGTTGTTCAAGAAGCTCGGGAAGTTTTCGATTGACATCTTCTACAATATTTGAGGCTTCTCGTGACCGGGGATGGCCCTGGATTTGGTGCATTACAGCAGCGACTAGTTACACTTCCTATTAGATTTGGTGGACTTGGAATTTTTAGCATGGTCGATACTATGTCTTACTGCTACCTAGCTTCCTGTTTACAGACCAAGGGGTTGCAAGAGGTGATTTTGCATAAAACACGTCTCTCCTCTATTGGCCCTACTATGCAGCAGGCTATGGATTTGTACGCTGATGTCTGTGGCGTGGATGCTCCATCTACCTACATGGGAGAAACTTCCCCCAACACTATGTCTTCCCTGGAAGTGACTTACTTCGATGTAGTTATGAAGAACATCCACATCGACTACCCTATGTCGGACAGAGACAAGGCTTTATGGCAATGCAACAAAATCCGCCATGCACAGGACTATCTTCTCGCTATCCCCATTGACGGGATCAACCAGAAAATTGGTCATAGGCAATTCAATGCTATTTTGTGTTATCGACTTGGCATCCCGTTATTCGGTGAAGGCAGTGTTTGTCCCTTTTGCAATAGAGAGATGGATATTTATGGGGATCATGATCTACATTGCGCACATGAGGTAGGCCTCAAATTTCGTCATGACTTGGTTCGTGATACCATTGCCGACATTTGTTTTAGGTCTGGGATTACCGCAAGAAAAGAGGTTAGCCTTGGTTTTCTCTCTAGCAGCGGGGGAGCGTTGCGACCAACTGAAATTTTTGTTTACAATTGGGACAATGGTCGCGACATGTGTCTTGATGTTACAGGAGTCTCTCCTTTTACCGGTGGTGGTGTTCGCAGCTTCCGTCCTGGCATTGTTATTGCTATTGTGGTTGCTCGTAAGCGTACCAAATATCTTGAACAATGCGGATCACACGGATACGGCTTTGGCACCCTTGCCTTTTCGACACTTGGAGAGCTTGGCGAAGAAACCATTGACTTTGTGAAGAGGATGGAGAACCATTTATGCAGATACGATGTTAGTGCTAGAAAGAACAGTTTTTTCTTTCATAGATTAGGGAGTGTTATACAGAAGGCGTTGGAGCCCAGCTTGTTGCTAGGCTTCCTAGTAGCTTTTTGTAAACCCTATTCTTTCTTAATAAAATAACTAAGGATTAAAAAAAATATATCTTTAATTATCTAATTATTTGATACAAATAACCATGTTGGATACAAATAACCTCTTTTGTTACCAATTTAAATTGATTGGTTCCCTCATATTTAAGGTCATAAAATTCATTATTGATTGGATTTATTCATTTAAATCAAATAAATTCAATGCAAATTTATTTTAAGAGTATTATTATTTTCGGTCAAGCTTCATCAATCAAGTAGAATTGAAAAAATAAAAAAAAAATACTTTTTCTATGTTGGTAAGAGAATTCCTCTATTTATCATTTTATGCCTTCCCTAAGGAAATACAAGAATTGTATTGATCATGTTATGGCCTCTTAGCGAAATACATCTGGCGGATACAAATCATTATGAATATACATTAATTGGGTTCTCTCATAATTAGGATCATAAATAAAAATTAAATTCAATTAAACAAAAATGATTAAGACTTTTGGCTTTAATTATGTCATTATTCTATGTTTTCATTGTATTCTCCATCTACAAATAAATAAATGAATAATCACATGATTTCTCAAAATTAACAATAGAAAATTTCAATTAGATCCACAAAATTATATGAAAACTAAGTTATTCTCCAACCACTGAAGGATTCTGCATAAAAAACCAATTATAGAGAAAATATTATAAATAACAAAATCCTATAGCATACCTAGAAACAAAGAAACAAATCAAAGCACAAAATTATTTGTAAATGACCTTGGTGATATGGAGATGTATGGTACAAAGAAGCACAACCAACATTTACATTCCTATGAATCAAACCCTTCAATTAATAAACATGTATAAAGAATCATAGTTACTTAACGAGTTTTACATGTTTTCTCCTCGACCACGTACACACCACAAATCTGATATATGAAATCACTAAATCGCCCTTTCCAAAAAAATAATAGTAGATATGAGGATTTAAAATCCATTTAATTGATCTACATCACCTGAGAATTTGAAGGGCTTCACTAACTTATCTGAAGTGATAACTAAAAACATAGTGGAGATCGATGAATATTTGAGGGAAGTTTTTAGTTTTGAGAAAGTCAGTATTTTTAGGAGACAGGGAATATATACTCGCATATAATTTTGGGCTGAAATATCGTATTCATTTTAATACCTTCTGTGCAAACCTTTTTTTTCTTCTATTTTTTCACATTTTTATTTTGGAATGATAGGAAAGCGGAAGGATAGGTAATTGTATATACATGTACAGACCATCCTAATTAATCCTAAAAAAAATATCATAAAATACTAATACGAAATGTGTGAGATTCAGCCTAACCTGATTTAAAGGATATATTAGAGGCCCACTAGAAGCAATAATTTAATTAGATAAACCTTTTTTATAAAAAATATTTTTATCGAACATTAACACACATTATAGGTAATTTAGTTAGGTTCAGGGTTCATCGTGATAGAAGATAAATGTTACAACGCGTGCGGCACAGGTTATTTCTAGTGACTAATAATATCAAACGAATGGGTGTCTTGATTCGTTATAAATTGTGATTACTGCCAGAAAAACAAGGTAAAATTCTATTATGGGTCTATCTCATTTTTTCTAGATAAAATCTTGATTAAAAAGGATGCAACATCATAAACAACAGTAATTTATGAAGCGTGTACAACAGATCCATGTCGTAATTATAATGAAGAGAAACAACAACAACAACAACAGAAAGATTTTCAAAATCTCGATTTATGCATCCATTAGGAACTTCCTTTGGGATCAGATATCGACCATAAAATCTTCACAAAGAATTCAACTGTTCATATATAAGGGTGTTGATTAGATCTCCTAAATTTCTCTCTCCTCTCTAGCTCCTTCTCAAACCTAATAAAACATTCACCACCATCAAAGCTTACTGCTCAGATCTAGTCCTTTGGGCAAGATCTGAGCAGGTTTCTTTCCTTTTTCTTGTTTTCTTAGATAGATAGCAGTCTAGTTTAAATTTGTTTGAGTTTTTTGTTTCAATCTCCATTGTTTTTATGAGATTTTTATGGTGTTTTTGTGGGTATGCTTTCTCCTTTATGGAGATTAAATCTCCGAGAAGAAGGGGATAGTAATTTTGTTAATAATTACAACACGATGAGATTATACAAGAAACAGACCTCAAAAAGCGCCCACGAAAAACGTTGACCAAATGGCCACAATCCAAATCAACAATATTTTTGTTTTTATAAAAATAATTTTGTTAATAATAGTTAACTGATTAGGGTTAATTTAGTCCATCCGAAAAAGTGAAATTATAAATCTAATCTAAAGCTATTAATTTTAACCGTAGATCACGCATCTACACTTACCGTGCTTTTGCACCGTGAGATCCACCGAGTGGAACAAACCCTTGGGACCCACCACCCAGGGAATTATAGGGGGCTCGTTTTTTTATTTCACTTGGTGCATTTCACGGTGGGTTTTCCATGGTGAGTTGAGAGTTTTCATGTATATATATATATATATAAGGGTGTTCAAGCAAAAACATTTTAAATAAGTAGAAGTACATGTCCAAATTTAACCGACCCAAAAAAATGTACATTCTTGGGTAACTCGTGGTACACAATAATAGGTGCTATCTAATTTATTCAAACAAACAAACGTGTCACAAATGTCCAAATAATCAGCGTTGTTCAGGATCAATTTTTATACTCAACGACTCCATGATTGATCCTGATTTGATCTTTACAATCTCTTTTCATAATTTCTCCTGCTGTTTAATCTTCTAAAGTACTCACGTAGATAATTATATAATAACTGGGTAGATTTAAAAGGAATCCCCATTGAATCCCCGTTGGAGAAATCCGACTTCATTAAGGTGGCTAACATCACTCCATGTCTTGAATACCCATTTCTTCTCAGTTAGATGGACTACATTTATTGAAGCGTTCAATATTTTTCCTGCACTGGATTCACCAGTAACCGCCATGTAAATGGCTCTTAAAATACCACCGTGTGTCACTACGATGACTCGTTCACCTGTGGGTACGTAAGTACAAGAAAAAATGGTGTCAAAATTAATCCAATAATGGCTACAGAGTGATCTCACTACCATGTGTGTGATTGATAGTACATATTAAGATTCACCTTTGTGTTTGGATGCAATTTCTTCGAGAGCAGAAACTGATCTCTCACAAAGCTGATTAAAGCTCTCTCCTCCACCCTACATACCAAAATGTTAGGTGCAAAATTGTGTTATACTGTAGTTTTTAGTGAAACTGTAACTAGGTATATAATTGCTTACAGGGATTTCAAGGTCCTTATCAGAAGAGAAGAAAGCAAGGTAAGCCTCGGGCTCTTTCTCTTGAATCTCACTCCAGTAGTAGCCTTGTAAGCTTCCTACATGCCTCTCCTTCAAATCTGGTACTTCTACTACCTCGGGGATATGGCACGTCTTGGCTATCATTTCGGCAGTGTTTTTAGCACGTTTGAGGTCGGAGGAGTATATAGCAACAGGTTTCAACTCATTTCCTAACCTAGCCGCGATCTGTAACAACAACAACGTCAACAACGGCATCGTTGCACTTGCACAGGGCAGTTTAAAAAAACGGGTGCAAAAATGCATGTTTCCGCTGTATTAATACTAATTAATTAATGCATTGGTAAAGGTTATATAGGGATATTAACTGCATCGGCTTGCTTCCATCCAGCCTCATTAAGCTCGGACTGTAAGCTTCCTTGAATTCTTCCTGCATTGTTCCATGTGGTCTCTCCATGTCGAACTAGTACGATCTCAGCTACATTATGTGGAACTTCCGTTGGAATCTCGACGTTAGCTACCATGCCAACCATGTCGTTGATTCTGATATTTTGATAAAAATAACAGATAAAATTAGCCATATGTCCACGTAAAAATTAAAATAAACTAAACGGATAAATGTATGCTACAAAAAAAATAAAGGGGAACAAAACAAAAACCAATAACAACAAAAAAGAAAATAAATATATATATGAAATTATGTATGGAAAAAAAAAAAAAAAATTTGTATAAACGTACGCAGACTCATTTGAAGAAACAACACAAGTTGCCATTTGATATAGCTACTAGTGTGTGGTAGGAAGGTTATGGTATTCTGAGAAAGAGAGAGAAGTATATAATCAATAGATTAATTTGGTTTAAGAATGAATGGTATTGAAGCTTAATGATGTATTTATATTTATAGAGAAAAAAAGACCTTCTGATAGACACCTGGGCGGTGAATTATTGATCACAATAATGCTACTCCCTCCGTCTCTAAAAGATAGGCAAGTTTTCTTATTTGGATATGTCAAAAAGATAGGCTTGTTTCCATATGTGGAAAGTCAAATGTTATGATTTTACTAATATACCCATAGAGGGACCACTTCTCTCTCTCCATTTTCTCACTTAATATTAAAGGGGGCCCACTTCTCTCTCCCATCTCTTTTATAACAAATGAGTGGGGACCAAGGATAGATTAGGAAGAAACATGAAAAAGTGGCTATAATGATTGGTTTTCTTAATTTTTGTGAAAACCAAACTTGCCTATCTTTTAGAGACGGAGGGAGTATTCAATAATACGAAAAAAAGTAAATGAGAGAAAACCTACTTAATTATTAGTTAATCAATCAAAATGGTGATTCATCGAATATTTGAGAATCTGCCCACAAATTTGGGAGGAGACTCAAATGGCAACGTGTAGTGTCACCGTCGGATTCCAAACCCCATGTTATGTGGAGTTACAGACCTACAACTTAATTAGTTATAAGAGATGTTCTTTGTTATTGGCATAATAATGCACCATGGTCTGTGGACAGAGATGCATTCACCCTTTGCAGCACTTATGATTCAAGCTTACGAGTATTTTGTGCAAAAATGTTGTGGAAATCAAGCTGAGGAGGAGAAATAAGAGTTTGGGGATATTCCTTCCTCTACAACTACAAGCCTTCATTTTGAACGCGAAATTGGGGGATATAAAAAGGAATTGGGGGATATAAGAAAAGGACAAAAACTGGATCCATATATCAATTCGGGGTCACCCCTTATCTAAGTATTTTTTTAAATCCTAATCTACCCCTCACTAATCAGGTTTAGTGGTTAATAATAATTAGTAAAAATCTTAAGTATTTGTTAAATGATTAGTGTGTATTTGTATTTGGGTGAATGAGATGAGAGTAGAAAGATGGAAAAAAAAATTGAGAGGGAACTTTTTTTGGTAAAAGTGGAGGATGATTGTGAAGAGAGAATTGATGCTTAGAGGTTGAAAATTTGATTTTTTTTTCTTTGAATCCACCATTGTTGCAGCTGAAAAAGCTTGGTGCCGGCATGGTATTCAACCATAAAACCATGCCGGCATTTGTTGGAAATTTTCATAAATTGTTTGCCACTATCCGGGGGGGTTCGTGGGGGCGTAGCACCCCCGAGGGGCGTAGTTATCTGATTTTCGAGCATGCCGGAACTACTTCCGACATGGTTTTTGCTTAAATTTCTATGTCGGAACATGATGAAAAGTATCCAGGAAACTTCAATTTTTTTTCACTTGACTACCGGCATTGATAGATTTCTATCGAGCATGCCGGCACCATTTTCCGGCGTGGTTCTTCACCAATTCCGGCATGGTCGTCATCACTTCCTAGCGATGTAAAAAATATTCCGTTTTGAGTTTTTTTCGGTTTTAATCACCCACTTCCCGCACAAGTAGTTAATTCTCGAGCATGCCGCACCGATTTCCGAGCATAGTATGTTGCTTAAATTTCTATGCCTAGCACATGATGAAAAGTATCCAGAAACTTCAATTTTTTTTCCACTTGACTACCTAAGCATTGATAGATTTCTATTGAGCATGCTAGCATTTCTTAGTTACGGCATTGAATGTTAGTTACCAACCATGCCGGCACCAGTTTCCGGCATGGTCTTCATCACTTGCAGCATGATCTTCATCACTTCCGAATTAAAAAAAAAAAATCGTTTCCAAAGTGAGGAGCCGGCAGAGAAGGAAATGAGAATTTGAAAGAGAGTGGGGAGAGTTTAGAATTTGAAAGGGAATGGGGAATATTTGGGTTTCAAAGCTCTAACCCTGAAAGTGATTAATAAGAAGTGGAGATGGAAACGGGGGATATGATTTTGTTTTTTGATTTAAAGTTTTTAAATTTTTATTTTGAGGGAAGGGTATTTTAGTATTTTCATACCCAAAAATCACCCCTTAGCAGACACCATGGGCTGGGAGAAGTAATTAATATCCCCCAATTCCTTTTTATATCCCCAATTTCGCGTTCCCCTCATAGGACAGGGTTAATTTAAGGCATATGTTCCCCTCATAGGACAGGGTTAATTTAAGGCATATGATTGTGACAGGAATTCATGAACGAAAGAATAATATTATCATGTAACGCGGTCACGATTAGATAATAAAATAAGAAACTGGAGATTAATTAATGAAATAGAAAACCAAACTAAACAGAGCCACGTAACTTCTTTTTTTTCTTTTTCATACTAATCATTAATGGAAACTTGAAAAAAGAATCACGAATAGTACTGATTCAAATTCAAATTATTATTGGTCGACACCGAATCAACTTTTCCTTTTACCAATAAACAAAAGAAAAGCTAAGCACATGTAATCTGCTTTTGGTTTATCTTAGTTAGGCGGTGGAATCATTTAGGGACACATGTCCACTACCAAAGCGGAATATCCCATCAGAATTTCGAAACCGTGGAATAACGGGTTTTCCGGCTGTACCTTATAGCAAGTAGTTATGATAATAATTTTTTTTTTTAAAAGTGTAGATTAGTAAATTCATGATAATCGTCTTTCCATTTATACAAACCAACCTATTTTATGAAATATCCAAATTAGGAAACCAACCTATTTTTAGAAGTGAGACTAGTATTTTTTTTCACCTACAATAGCATCACAACTCCTTCCTATACCCGTGAGGCCAAACATTACGGTAGTACATTTTGCTTGGTTATAGTGCAACCAATTACCATTTTTATGAACCATCGCATAGCTATAACGCGGTGAAATGGTATAGCTTCGCTTAAGAGTGGAGTACACATCTGCTTCGCATTATAGCTGAAAAACTCAGTTTCTGTATTATGCGAGAACTCAGTTTTCGTATTTTAGTCGATATGGAAACTCAATTATCATCACAAAATTGACGGGAATTTAGTTATGTATGAGTATTAATATTTGCTTGAATGTTTTTGTTACACCCCTTTCATACCCGATCATAACCATATGTTATTCTTAATGGATCTATTTTTTCCACCCGGATCCCAACAAATATTTCTTGATTTTTATCTACATAAGAAAACTCTTATTCTCAAACACACATTGTCCCGATGAATGGAATTTCATTGATTTTCGTATCTCTCTACTAATCAAATTCTTTGACTTTTTTTTTTTTATTTTTAAATAAGCAAAGGCCTGCAAAAAGACTAATTAACGGTCTTCCTCAACAAAAGGCCTGAGCCAGACAGAGGGACGGACCAGTACATACTACATAGAAAACTAGTTTTTTTTTTTTTACCATTTAGCTAGTTCATGAGCAACAAAGTTACAATTTCTTGGTTGAAAAGAGAAAATACAATCACTGAGAGAAGAAGCAAAAAGTTGAATGTCTTTAAAGATTGCATCAGTTCTAGAACTCCCATCAAAACAGCTAGCTGAGAATTGGGAAACCAGGTCTTGAGCATCTGTTTCCACTATGATATGTGTTAGATTTAATTCCACAGCCTTCTTCAAAACAGCCCAGATAGCTCTAGCTTCGGCCTCTTCAGCAGATTCCACATCAAAGACAATAGAAGCACAGAAAGAAGCCTTACTGGAGAAATCCCTCATCACATAACCTGCACCATTATCCTTGGTAGTGTCATCATAAGCACCATCAGTGTTACATTTAATCCATCCAAAAGTAGAGGGCATTCAGTGGTCACTAAAGGAAATGGTATGACTAGGTGGGTTTTGAACTCTGGTTTTGACAGTGAGGAGCATAGCCTTAGCTCTATGGATGACATCAACATGATTTTCCTGAAGGTTTCTAAAGACTAAATTGTTTCTACTAGTCCATAAAGACCACAAGACAGCAACAAACATGTACTGTCTATCAATAAGAATTATAGTAATAGGGTCCCACAACCAGAAATTCAACCAATCAATCATAGAACTAGAAAAGAAAGCAGAAGTATTGTCACAGAAAGAGGCCAGGCTCCAAACATGACTAGCAAAAGGACACAGAACAAAAGCATGCATAATGGACTCACAAGGGTCGGAACATCTAATACAAGAGACAGAATGCATAGGCATCCTAGTTTGTAAAACAGTTTTAGCTATAGCGGGCAACACATTTCTGTAAGTTTTCCAAGTAAAAAGTTGAATACGGTGAGGAACATTAATTTTCCAAATGCACTTCCAAAGTTTATTACTAGGGGAGGGTCCAGACCCTCTTAATCCCAGGTAAGCAGATTTATAAGAAAATGTGTCATTCTTTGAAAGCTCCCAAGCCCTCATATCAGGAGTGCATAACTGGCTTAAGGAAATGGTGATGATCTTATGAATAGAAGCATCATCAAAGTGAGTGTTTAGTTTATCCAAATTCCAGGATCTAGTAGCATCATCATAAAATAATAAACTTTAACACAAGGGTCAGGAGGGACCAAAGGATTAGGGGTGGCAGAACCTAAGGTAGGGATCCATTTATCAGACCATGGATCAATAAATTTCCCATCCCAAACAATCCAAAAAATAAAGGGTTTGACCATCTCTTTGATGGTATGAAGGCATCTCCGAGTCCAGGAGCAATCACTAGGACAAGCAGCATTAAGAAAATCAGTTCTAGGTTAATAACGAGCTTTTAGCACAGTACCTAAGAGGCAGTCAGAGTTCTCTATGATTTTCCATGCATTTCTAGCCAGCATGGCCAAATTGTTAAGTTCAAATTTCCTAAAACCAAGACCACCTTCAGACTTAGGGGAGCACAAAGCATCCCAACTTAGAGGTGTAGTTTTCTATCCTTAGGGTCAAGAGTCTCTCCCCACCAGAATTGACAAAGGTGAGAATCCATCTTTTGCAAAGGTACTTGGGGATAAGAAAAGCACCCACTTGGTATAGAGGAATGGCCTGAACAACATGCTTAACTAAGGTAGTTCTAGCAGCCTGAGATAACAATCTATGATGCCACGAGGTAATCCTAGCATCTACAGCTTGGAGAAAACCCATATGGGTTTGGATTTTAGAAGCCTGAAAAGCTATAGGGGTGCCAAGATACTTTTCCCCTAGATATATGTTATGGATATCCTGGATATTAGATTATAATGATTCATCAGGGTGTAGGCAATTTTTTACTAAACAAGATACTAGATTTATCATAGTTGATTTCCTGTCCAGAAGCTAAACAATGCTTTTAAAAATAGTCTTTGATAGCTCTAAAGTCCTTATCAGTAGCTTTAGAAAACAAGAGGGAATCATCATAAAACAAAAGGTGTGTCATACAAGGGGCATTCTTGCAAACTCGAATACCTTCAACTAAGCCTTTAGCAGTCAAACTATCAATATAAGCAGATAAAGCTTCAAAGTATATGATATAAAGATAGGAAGAGAGATGGTCTCCCTGTCTCAGGCCTCTCCCAGGTTTGATAAGACCAGTAGGACTACCATTCGGTAAATCAGAATAAGAGACAGTAGAAACACATTGATGAATTAGATTAACCCATTGATTAGAAAAACCCATTTTAAGTAAAACTTTACTAAGAAAAGACCATTCTAACTTATCATAAGAGCATATCCAATGGTGTCTGGGTATATATCCTATGTGGATACCTAAAAATTAGGCATTTAGTTAACATTATGTATAAATAGAATCTTGTTTTAATAAGCATCTCCAGTGGTAGTTGTATCTATATCTATTTTGATACACTTGTCATTTGGTTATAGGTTACTTAATCTAAAATGTGGGCCAGATTAATTTTAAACATAAATTTTTTATGACGTGGGTATGGATGAGAGTATCTAAATTTAGATATTCTCATCCAAACTCAAACTGTCAACTCATATTAATTTTTGACTATCCAACTACCATTGGAGAGAGTTTTTTATATTGGAGTATCTAAAATCTTACGTGGCACCAATTTTTTTTGAGACCCAAACTCCATTGGAGATGCTCTAAGCTTTGGACATATCAAGTTTGATAGCAGCAATGCCCTCCTTTTTCTTATGATGGTTGACAACATAGACAGCCTCATTTGCTAGCAGGATATTATCAGATATGCTTCTTTTTGGGACAAATGTATTTTGATTCTGGGATATGATGCTATCCATGAGAGGTTTAAGTCTATTGGCCAAGGTTTTATATAGGATTTTATAGATAAAATTACACAGGACAATGGGCCTATATTGGGAAACTAATTCAGCCAGACGGACCTTAGGATTATAGCAATGTTGGTGGTATAGAAGACTTTAGCTAAGTGACCAGTTCTAAAGCAGGTTTGGGTCATATCAATGACAGCTTCTCCAACAATATCCCAGTTTTTATGGTAGAACAAGCATGTGAAGCCATCAGGTCCAGGAGCTTTTTTACCACCCATTCGAAAGATAGAGTTTTTTATTTCCTCAGCAGTGAGAAGGAGATTTAATAAGGAGTTATTTTCGGGGGAGAATTTGGCTGGTAAGTTTTCTAAAACTTCATCTTGAAATTGCTGAGGTTGAGAGGAGTACAGTTTTCTAAAATAATCCACAAAAGAAGTTCATATGTTGTTTCTATCAGTTAAAACAGTACCAAGAGAATTTTTAATCCAACTAATGACATTCCTTTTTCTCCTAAAAAGAGTGACTCTATGGAAATAAGGAGAATTTATATCTCCGTCCAAGAGCCAGATCTCCCTAGATTTATCTTTCCAGTAAAGTTCCTCAAGTATTCTAGCCTAGCCCTTAATCTAGAAGTAGAGGAGGAATCAGAAGGATTAAAAGTTTGAAGATCTACCAGTTCTTATCTAGTAGTTTTGATGTTGGTTTGAATGTTACCAAAATAAATTTTGTTCCAATCCCTAAGGCCTTTCTTAGTGTTAAGAAGCTTGGCTTTAAGTTTATAAGCAGCGGAACCAATCACATTAACAGACCAAGCATTAGCTATAACATCCCTGCAAGTAGGGTCCCCCATCCACATAGCCATGAAATGGAAAGGTTTAGGCATAAAATTAACTTCAAAATTAAAGTCAATATGCATAGGGCAATGATCATAGGAGTCCCTAGGAAGATTATTAACACAGAATTTATGACATAACAACTCAGCATAAGGATTAATAAGGTACCTATCAAGTCTTTCAAGCATGAGATTAGGACCATATTTCATATTAGACCAAGTAAATCTAGGGCCAGAGAAACCAGGGTCATGTAAGTCAAAAACATTACAGAAATTCCTAAGATTAAAAAAAATCAGTGTCATCAACTTCTAGACCACCATTTTTATCCTCGGGGCCTAGGAGAGCATTAAAATCACCTACAAAGAAAGCTGGTTCATTTACTGGTATAGGTGGTAGCAAGCATTGGTTTTCCCAGAAGGCTTGTCTTAAGGCACTATTAGGTTCTCCATATATGAAAGAAATGTGACAAGTTTTGGAGTGTATGATATCCTTAGTAGTAACATAGATGCCCCTATTACTAGTGGAAACAACAGTAAGATCAATTTCCTTTTTCCAAGCCAGCACAAGACCACCACTCCTTCCAACACAAGGCACATTGGCAGTGCAAGGGAAGCTTATATTCCTAAGTTTTCTAGCAGCAAAGTCGTTTTGCATTTTGGTTTCACACAAGAAAACAATATCAGGGTTAACATTCCTAAGGAGGATTGCTAAGTTCCTTATTAGCAGATTTTTTTTCCAAGACCACGCACATTCCAGCATACTATGTTCATATTATTTACAGGATAAGAAGAAAGAGAAACATGAGAAGAAGGTGAGACAATAGGTATGGGGGAAGAGGGAACCTGATTAGCAGAGTCTTGGTTTCCATTAGATTGAGAATTGCTATTTCCACCAGCAGATATAGTTCCTTGGGTAGCATCCAGGTTAAGATCAACAGCCTCATGAGAGGAATTGTTGCAGACACCATTACCATTTGAAGCAGCATAAGTAGGTACAGTGAAGTTCCCAAAATCATCAGGAGAGGGATGGGTATTGAAGGTACATTGATACAAACTGAAAGTGGAAATGTCACCCAATTTGGTGATGGAGGGCAAAGACTAGAATAATCTGGTTAAGAGCTATCAATTTTGGAAAAGTTGGTAGTAGAGTCAACCAGTAGAGAAGAGTTTGATCTAGTCCTCTTTCTGAGATCCGCATGGGGGTTAATCTTTTTCTTAAGGCTAGAAAGAGCATCATGTTCAGCTACTAAAGATAAAGATTGTTCTTTTGATATAAACCGATTTCTGAGAAGGATTAGCATTCGTCTTAAATCTTCTAGTTGAGTTACTGGTACTGATCGGTCATGTGTTGCTGGATTCAGGGACGGGATTAATAGCAGACGAAACCTCAGCTGGACTGGTAACTTTCTTTAAAATAAGAGGTAGGCCATTGACCAAAGGATTGAGCTGCTTGGTTTGATTTGTTTCTACATCATGAATCTGAAGAGTAGTAGATCTGCTACCAAACGAGCCCATGTTGATCATGCATTTAAGAGATTCCTGGTTGGTAGCATTTGAACTTTGGGCAATGGCTGCAGCCTTACCTTTATCCACATAATCAGTAGATTCCAATATTTAACTTTACGTATCTTGAGCTACATACCTCAACTTGAGTCGATAAGGAATCAACAGTTGAGATGTTTGGAGCAATTATAGAAAGCTCCTGTGCTTGATTAGATGGCATCATGAGCCTAGAAACTGGTGAGTAAACATATTGTGATGCAGACGAGCTAGCTTCCTTAATAAGCTTTTGTTTTGCCAGCCAATTGGGACAGAAAACATCTCTAGAATTAATTACACGACAAGAGTGACAAAAGTTTCTTGGGACTTTGAATTACCTACATTCAATCAGAAAAGGATCATATCCCCCTCTAGTAAGGAGGGGAATACCAGTTGGGAGTGCTCGATTGATAGGGATTCTCACACGGATTTTAACATTCTTCTTAAGATGATGATTACCATATGGATCTTTGGCATCAAGCAGTTCCAAGTCTTCAAATTCAACACATTCTTTTGGAACGTTACATAAGATAAGACACATAATTTCTTCCTCAAAGGAGACTCGGAAGTTTGCAGGTCAGCCAGTCGGTGGAACCACTCCGGGAACTATAAGGAATCCATAGGCGAACCAAGGGCGTTGTTCATTGACCCTGTTGAAATCACTTTCAGCTAAAAATCTGATAAGAACTTTGTTTCTTAATCCATTGAAGTTGGTAACAGTAGGAGTATGAGATAGGTCATGGAGATATTCAGGGATAATATATATTTGTATTTAGAGTTGATAATGCCAAGATACAATGGGGATCATATAAGAATAAAGACAGGTCATTGAGATATTCAGAGATAAATAAATATAAGCATGTATATAAGACTGAACCTTAAAAATGGAAAGTCTGATAGGATGATTATAGTTTATGTTGGTAAAGTGAGTATGAAATTGTGAAAGATTCAGGTTGGGTATGTGTTGGTAAGGCTCAGCGGAAGTGGTGTTGGGAAATATATCAGTGGTATCTGCAGGATCCGTGATGGGTTTGCCATGCTGGTAGTTTGTTGACGTAATCAAATCCAACTGGCAGGATAATAAGACATCTGTAATAATGGTAGAGATACAAAGAGTAAAGCACTTATAAAACACATGTGGAGGAGGTTTTACGTCATGCGGTTGAAGGAACGCTTTTAATTCATTTTTAACTTTTGAGTTATGTATCAGAATTTGAGTGCCTCCAAATGTAATAATGGTAGATGGGGTGTAATGAGAGGTGGTATGAAATAGCAATGGATGAATTAAAGAGATGTTAGTAGGCTCAAGATTAGATTTATTAGAATATTGATTATTTTTGGATAGAAGGTATTGAGCATTGATTAGGACATAGTTGATGATATTGTGATTCACGTAGCTACTCGACATTCCCCAAGAGCCAATGGTGCCTCCTAAAAGGTGCTGGAATATCTGAACCTGCATAAAATCATAGACCAAGATTAATACCCAAGAAAAAAAATGTTAGGTTCGGTGGCTTACCAATTTCACTCATAATGGTGGAACCAGAGAAGCTAGAAGTGGGTGGAGGATTAGGTTTGGTATGTTGGGGCGGTAATGTTGAAGAGATGCAATTAAGCCAGGACTGAAAGGTTAGATGAAATTGATTGTGAGAGAAAATTTTCAAAGCGTCATGATGATTCTGAGTACCGTGTATGGGTCATTGAACCGGCGTGCATGGTCTAGAGACATGACTTTTAAACAAACGCCTTAAATGTCTATGAAAGGTATTCATTAAGAGGCTATAAAATGGGGTTATCAGTTGATCAGAAAGTTTATACCCAGAAAAGACAAAAATTAGGAGAAAATAGAGAGTTTTAAAGAATGGCCGATATCGGTAATCAAAACCTTCCTGACAACTTACAAAATCCTCTTCCCGTCGTTCCACCATCATCCGCAGAATACGATCAATCCAAATATATCGCTTTGTCATTGCAAGATCAGGAACTAGAGAAGTTAAAGAATGATCTGCTAGAGGAGATAAACCGTCGTGCATTGGAGAGACTTCTTCAGATACAAGAGAGTGAAGAAATTGTTGCACAAGAATTGGTTCGTCATAGACGTGAAAAAGAAGAGATTGATGCTTTGTTTAAGGTCTGGAAGGTAAAGCACTTTGAAAGGGTTGACCGGACAGAGGAGGAGAGATCAGCAAAAGCAGAAAAGCCGAAAGGTTATGGAAGTTCCACTGAGAGTGATTCAGAGGGGTATGAGAATGGGTTGGAGTACCCAGTTGAAGAGATGAACACCAGTGATGAGGATTCTGATGTTGTTGATGAAAGGAAGAGAATAGAGGCTTATCATGAGACGAAACTCGCAGAAGATTTGATGATGAAAGAGCCAACCCGAAAATCTTTTCCAGAACCATGCGTGAAGAAGAGCCAAGTGATGTTGATGAAGAACTTTTAGGGGATGAGAGTGATGAGGGAGAAGAAAGTGACATTGAGGGGAATTCGTCATCAGATGATAGTCAGGTATCTCCTGCAGCATCGGGCAACGATTATAGTGAACAATATGCAGAGGAGGAGAATTGGAGCTACGATGAAGAGGACTTTTAGAAGTCCCTTCTGGAGTACTGAAAGCAGCCAGGTCTTCAGATTTTGGACCAAGCTTGAAGATGATTAACAAGTTTTTGATAAGATGGCTTTCTCGGTACTTGCTCTTCTCCTTCTTTATCTTGATGCAGATGATGGCAATGGTGGACTTATTTTGCTTCTTCTTCTCCAGGCGGTAGGCTTTGTGATTGGTTTCTTAGTAGTTGTTTGTTGATAGGAAGTAATGTTTTTTTTGAAATGTTGGATTTATTTTGGTTTCTTTTAGTTGATAGCAAGTGGTATTAGCAGTATTTGTGAAATAGGTGATGGCAGCTCTATGTGTGGAAGGTTCAGAGATGTTTGTGGTCTTGAAACTGTAATGATGATGTTGGTAATTGGTCTTAATTTTTTGGTTTATAAAAAGGATGGAATGATTAGTATTTTGCCTGGAACTTTCAATGTTATTTTGAATGCAACTGTTTCTGTTTTCTTGTTGATGGGAATACTTAGTACTGTGATTTGTAACATAGCTTCTCAGGTTAATGATGAACGTGATAAATAGGATTAGAATATCAATGACAATAGAGGTAATGTTACAGGAATTGCAAAGATGAACACCAAACTGCATCTGAAGAACACTCACGACTTACTTACGTCACAATGACGGAGCAGAGCTCAAGAGAGAGAGTTTTTTTACTTGTTATAAATCAATTGCCATGAGCTATCAGATTCTTTGACTTATCTTATCCTTCTACTACTCAATTTTTTTTTCTTAATTCAATTCAATATGGTTTGTAGGAATTTTGTTCAACAAGAAGAAATTGATCTTACAGATACGTTCGCACGTTTATGTGGATAATGATGGAATTATTGGCACGCAACAAGCATCATCTCTGTTTTTGAGATGTATTCATGAAGTCTTTGTCTCTCAGAACGAAAATGATTATGATGTTCGCTAAGATGAAAGAAATTAGAAAAGACGTGAGAGAGTTCGTGTCGATTCTTAATATTTTATATATATCGGCAAAGTAGAAGCGGTGCTTCACACAAAGATTTGGTAAGTTGTGCGATTGAATTAAGTTGTTTCTGCTTGGTGATAATAGTAATTAACTTATTGTTTCTACTACGGTGTTTTAGACTCGAGATGGTCGGGAGGAAATTTTAAAATCAAACATGGCAATCATTCAAGTATGAAGCTTGCTATGAAATTGTGAGAGAGAAAGTTCTTGGGTTTGATTATCAACTCATTGTCGCACAAAATACTGCCATGTTTTCCAACCATAAAGACTTTATACTAGTCCAAGATGAGAAAGAAGTACTAACTATTGAGAGATTCGTTGGGACTACAAGTACCAGGTGACACTCGTAGGGACCAAAAAAGCTAAAAAAAAGAAGCTAAGCTGAAGAAGAATCACGAGCACGGTATTTTCAGGGAAGAAAATGGTGATCAAAAGAGTACTTCAATCCAGATGGAACAATCAGATAAACGAAGTGCATAAATTTTAGAGTATTTTAAGGAATCATTGTTAAGAAAGAAAGCAATGAAAGCCCGACAACAAGCCTAATTTCACTCGATTTTTGCCTAACCAACACCAGAGTTACTGAACAAAATTAAAATAAGATAATGCAATAATGGACAGGGGTCTTACCCCCAGCCGAGAGACAATATCATCGTCTGAAGCAAAAGAATATTTTGAAAAGGATAAACATAATCGGCCTACCGAGGGTGTGGAATCATTCATTTTTTGGTCAGGATATATCCTCCTTTCTTACTTTTGCTGGTGTGGGACGAGCTTCGCTCTCCCTCTTTATTCCGTTGCGCAATCACTCATTCAATTCGTCCACTTGAACTGAAAGAATTCATTCGCAATCGAAGCTTACCGAAGGCGCCATCTCGCTAGGGATATTGTTGTTGACTAAAGACCTCCAACTCTAATTGTTTTCTCATTTAGTTTAATTTTTAAATCCGGTTTAGTTTTTAGTTAAAATTGTTGTCTTTATTTCGAGTTCATATAGTTGTTGTCTTTATTTTTCTTTAAATTAAAATTAGTGAACTTAATGTAATTGTTGTTTGAATTAATAAACATTTTGGATTTTTAAGTAACCAAACCAACGGCTAGATTTTTAAAAATCAGACTTCATAATGGGTATTCAAACTCTACATATGTAAAATAGAGTCGTTACAAATTTTTCATATATAAAGATTATCTATAACCTTGACCCCTTGCATTGGAGATGCTCTTATAAATTTGCGCCACTACTTAGCGCCAGAGGTTAGGAAACAAGGATGGAACTAAGCTAACGGTTGACCATGAAAGTCCTGCATATTGACAGAACCGTATACCTGTGTCGACATCAAAAGAGTCTTGAGGAAATAGCAAGACCTTATTGAGATAACCATGCTGTCTCTTTGTGTCATTTTTTTCATCTGCACTCTTCACATTTATTGCTGGGATGTACGAAGATGATCTTATTGGGATTCCCAGAGTGTTGCATACTACCGGGAGTACCCATTTAGATAGATTCTTGATGCATAATTTAACAATTAGCATGATAGGAACGCCGACGGCCATCCTTCTCATGTAAAGCCCAAGGCTTAGTTGTGGGGTGAAGAGGCGTGGAACATTTTCATGGTGAAATTGAAGGTAAGTTTGCTGGACTCCAATTACCTACAGAACATTCAAAAAACAAAATGCTTACGTCCTGAATAACAATGCAAACATGGGGTACTTTTCAACCACGTATGATAATTTCGATAAGCCTTGTAGTTGTATGATGAAAAACTGTGCAGTAAACAAGAAGAAATACTCCCTCTGTTCTTTTTTAATAGGCTGGTTTTGTTTTTAGAGAAAATTAAGGAAATTAAGAGAGTCAATCATTGAAAGTGGTCCTCACGATACTTGTCAATAAAAGAAGTTGTATGAAAGAAGTAAAGTGAAATGGTCCCATGACAGTCAAAAGAAGTTAAAAGAAAAAATAGGAAAAATAAAGTAACATTTGACTTTCCCAATTAGGAAACCAGCCTATTTTTTTGTAACATCTATTTATAGAAACCAGCTTATTATTTAAGAACGGAGGGAGTAAAATATTCTGCTACTCACAATTCCTAATGCAGCACCACTGAAGGCTGCATGGTATTCAAAACTTGGAGTTGGCAACTCTGGAGTTGGATACGCGAATAACAGTAAGAGACTAAGGGTGACCCAGTAGGAAGTAACTGCAGTAAAGAAGCAAGAATGGAATGAACTAGTGAATAAACCGAAAATGATTACCAGTAAATCTCTGAAACATTCCCGGTACACATACCATTCTGTCCCGAGACTATAAATTGATCAACATGATGATGAACCATCAGCCAAATTCTTAGGATTACTAGACCGATAATGAGTCCACCAATGACATCAATGGGGCTGTGCATACCAAGGTAAATCCTTCCTACCAAGAGAACAAAAAATTCAATAGGGAAAGAAAAGAGAGGAAAGAGTAGTCGAAATATTTCTTTTACTCAACATAGAAGAAACTAAAGTGTGACTAGAAAAACTAACCAAAGCCCATAAGCCCCACAAATAAGCAAGCAATTGCAACTCCAATCAATATAAAGGAATTATCTCTGCAATTGATGTAGTCCAAAATATAGTGAAGCAAGCATCTGCAACATCCTCAGATTAGTCTCACATATGTGTAGAAAGAAAAACGGAGACGTAATCTCGTGGAATACCCTGATAAGCACACTGTGCTAAGAGTGTGGGTAGAAGAAAATCCATATTCCAATGCACTTTCTTTCTCATCTTTTGTAGCCGTTACCTTCCTAATAGGTGGACAACTTGGTCTTGGAGCTGATACCAAATCCTATTAACATATAGAAAAAGAAATGAAACTTAAAATGGACTAAGAGATTCAATTTAAGTAAGTTCTTGAAGAGATATGTACCTTAATTACGTTACCTATATAATTACATAGAGCCATCAATAAGGTCAGCTGTCTACCCAATTTGCCATGTCCACTCTACAACAACATCACACAAGAATCTATAAACAAGCTATACAAAATTCAACCAATCAAAACTATCAAAGAAAATACTAACATACCCAGAACAGAAGAGGAAGACAAGCACTGTAAAACGGTACAGAAACAACACAAGATAGAGTAGAGAATAGAGCATCCAAGAAACCATGTTGGGCACCCTGCACATAATTTTTCAAAGAATGGATTATCACTCTACAAAAATTTGAAAAAATCAAAGTAAAGAATTTGTTATGGGTTATAAAGGTTTTGGATTACCTGGATCTGAAGAATGAAGGGAGTTTCACCGATGACTTGTCGAGTGACCCATGGTTGGGTTATGGATCGAATCTTCTGAGTTAAATTTAAGAATGAGGACATCAAAATCCAACACAGAATCCCAAATACAGAAATCACTTGCCACCCATGTATGCTCTCCATTCTTTATGATATTCTTCTTCTTCGGGAAAATTGAGAATTTAATGTGTTTTCCTTCTATGCATACTTCTCGAGGAAAAGTCGAGTTTGAACTTTGACATTAATAAACATGAGTTTCTCAAGCAAAGAGAAAGTCAAGCTAAAACTGTTAGTTGAATTACATATAAAAATCATGCGAAACTGTTAGTTGAAGTTTTGAATTACAGAGTCACGTGGATGACTTTTACTCTGCAAAAGATCCCTATCTCAAAAAGTTTCAGCAGTTGTCCAGAACATCTTCATCTGCTATGCTAGGCTGAATCTGAGTGTTGATGTTTCTCCATGAAAAAGTGAAGTAGTAACTTCAAATTCCTCCAGTTTCCATTCTTCGAGTGACTTATCTACAACTCCTCCTACTTCATAACAAGATACAGATACAGTGGTGCAGGATAAGCGTGAGAAGCAGTGAAGGATAAGTATTTTTTAAGTTTGCGTTTCCCTCTTTACCAATTTATTACTCTGTCTGTTGTAGGTGCGCTTGTAATATTCAGTTAGTTTAGTCGGTTAAGCTAAACTATAATCAAGTGTTATCTGCTTCATCGTTGCTATGGTATCAGATAGGTTAGGTTTCTTTTACCTCTTTAATCACTTTGATCTCAATTGTCTATATTGCTAGGACCTATTTTGCACTTATTTTGCTTTGTCTTGACATGAAAAATAGGATTAGAATCCAAAGACATGGCACTGGTATTATCACACAGTAGCAATGCACGATTCTTGATATCAATTTTTAATTCAGCTAATACGTATGACAGCCATGGAAGTTCAGCAGCTGCAACAAAATAAGCATTGGGCTATTTAACCGTTGGTACCCAGCAAATGTCCAGCACCTAGAAATGGTACCCAACATTTTGAAAAATTAAGGGTTGGTACATGGAGGTGAAATTATTGACTCTGCCATCCAGAGCAACGGAATCTCTTCCGCATCCAATTATGATTGTTACTTCATTTGCTATTCCTGAATTACACCATGGGATTTGCCAGATCCCTTTCACTTCAAGGTGTGAGCATTGTTCCACATGTGGATTTTTGGCAAACATGTTCAAAAAAGCCTGATATCTCTAAACTTACCTAAGTAAGTGTAACTCAGAGATGCCTAATGAATATACTCGCATTCCTAATGAATAATAAACAATTCTCATTCATCTGTGACACCTTAAAAATTTTAGATGAGTGACTCATTCTCATGTCGTGCATCTATGCAAGGAGGATTGAACCAGCTCAAAACTAGATCAAAACCATTAAAATCAGAACAAATATTATAATTTGTTCTTGAAGGGGTACATAAACGCAGCCCCTGGTAAAAAGAAAGAAAAGAGAACCAAGTATGATATACATATTAGCTACCTACAGAGAGAGGAAAGGAATTTAACAATAAATACACGATGAATTAGATCTGACCTCTTAGACCCACTCAATGTTGGTTGGTCACGTTATAAACTTGTCACCACTTCTTAACACCCAAGGTGAGGAAACAAAGATGGAACTAAGTCGACGACCGACCACGCCAATCCTGCATACTGAAGGAACCTTATACCTGTGTCAACATCATATGAGTCTTGAGGAAATAGCAAGACCTTATTCAGATAACCAGGCTGTCTCTTTGTGTCATTTTTTTATCTGCAGTCTTCACAGTTATTGCTGGGATGTAAGAAGATGATCTTATTGGGATTCCCAGAGTGTTGCATACTACCGGGAGTACCCATTTAGATAAATTCTTGCTACATAATTTAACAACTAGTATTGTAGGAATGCCGATGGCCATCCTTCTCATGTAGAGCCCAAGGGTTAATTGTGGGGTGAAGAGGCGCGGAACATTTTCATGGTGAAATTGAAGGTAAGTTTGCTGGACTCCACTTACCTACAGAACATACAAACATAATATGTTATCAGTGATAACTAAATGCTTACATCCTGAATAAAACCGCAAACACGGGCACTTTTCAACTGCATATGCAGCCTTAATATGTCAGTACAACTCTATAAAAGAAGTGGACTAAGTTTTAATTATTGTTCGTTATCCTGGTCAGCAAAAGCAGGGAGCACTCTCAGCTAAGATGGAATAAAAGTCAGAACTTAAACCTGAAATAATAACTTAGTCGGAAAAAAGAACCTTTTTTCATAATGGTTATACAGTTTAAACTGTAGAGATAGAGCGAATAAATTACTAGCTCATTCAAAAAATTTCAAGTTTCAAACCATAAAAATAAACTCACTAATTGATGTTCTAGTACTTCTCAGATGCAGGTTAGGTTTACAATTGCAGTGTTTAACTCAGAATTTGGTATTGGTAGCTTGGAGAGGAGTGGATTGTATGAGCAATATACCCATACTACGCTTTAATTTCTAAAGATTGCTTCATGAGCAATTTGTAGTTGGAAACATTAACACTTGATTAAGCACTGGGATACGTTCTGTCTACTCAGTTCTCACACATACTTTCCTTTTCCAATTAATACTAATGTCTTTGCTTTTCCCTTATTCCTGCTTCAACTTGCTTTTCCATATTTTAACTCCTTCCTGTCGAATCTTTAATTACATGTGCATAGACTTAAACCAACACTCTTCCCCTAACTCAAAGAATATAGTTCAGACAAAGAAGCTAAGAGTCGTGCAATCTCAAAGCACAACTACCATGTGTTTGGTTATTACGACCTAAGGGCGCCCAAAGACATGCCTGATATCAGAAAAAAAAATGTTTTCTTCTAATTGCATAACCATGACAATAATGAAGAAACAGTGCAGTTAGCATATGCTCTATATAGGGGACTGTAAAATATCCAAAAGAAAACAGTACTTGATAGATTTAATTATAAATATTAGGGAGTAATAAGATAATCTGCTACTCACAATTCCCAATGCAACACCATTGAAGGCTGTATGGTATTCAAAGCTTGGAGTTGGAAACTCTGGAGTTGGATACGCGAACAACAGTAAGAGACTAAGGGAGGCCCAGTAGGAAGTAACTGCAGTAAAGAAGCATGAACGGAATGAATTAGTGAATAAACTGAAAATGATAACCAGAAAATCCTTTGAGACATTCCCGGTACACATACCATTCTGTCCCGAGACTATAAATTGATCAACATGATGATGAACCATAAGCCAAATTCTTAGGATTACTAGACCAATAATGAGTCCACCAATGACATCAACGGGGCTGTGCATACCAAGGTAAATCCTTCCTACCAAGAGAACAAAATAAAAATTCACTAGGGAAAAAAAGAGAGAAGAGTAGACGAAATATTATAACTAGTATTAGTGAGATTCCTTTTAATCATTTGACTAGAAAAACTAACCGAAGCCAATAAGCCCCACAAATAAGCAAGCAATTGCAACTCCAATCAATATTAAGAAACCATCTGTGTAATTGATGTAGTCCAAAACATAGTGAACCAAGTATCTGCGACATCCTCAAATCACCCAAACAAAACAAGGCACGCTTATTAGGATTCCTTAAACATTACCCTCTACTATAACTGTGATATACCGCAAATGTGAGCAGAAATAAAAATGGAGATGTAATGTCGTGGAAGGAATACCCTGATAGGCACACTGTGTTAAGAGTGTGGGAAGAAGAAAATCCATATTCTAACGCATTTTCTTTCTCATCTTCTGTAGCCGTTACCCTCCTAATAGGTGGACAACTTGGTCTTGGAGCTGATACCAAATCCTATTAACATAGAAAAAGAAATAAAAACTTAAGAAGGAGTAAGAGGTTGTTTAATTTGAGTAAGTATTTTACAAACTTGAAGAGATATGTACCTTAATTACGTTACCTATATAATCACATATAGCCATCAATAAGGTCATCTGTCTACCCAATTTACCATGTCCACTCTACAACATATACAATATAAAAAAATCCATAACTACACCACACAAGAATTTCTGCAAATCAATCAAAATTATCAACCAAATTAAGAAAAAACGGTTGAAAGAAGATAACATACCCAGAAAAGAAGAGGAAGAAAAGCAGTGTAAAACGGCACAGAAACAACACAAGACAGAGTAGAGAACAAAGCATCCAAGAAACCATGTTGGGCACCCTGCAGATAATTTTTAAGAGGATGGATTATCACTGAACAAAATTTAAAAAAAAAAATGGGAAAACCGAAGTAAAATGAGTAGAATCTGTTAAGCGTTTTGGTTTACCTGGATCTGAAGAATGAATGGAGTTTCATTGATGACTTGTTGAGTAACCCATGGTTGGGTTATTGATCTAATCTTCTGAGTCAATTTTAAGAATGAAGAAATCAAAATCCAAAACAGAATTCCAAATACAGAAATCACTTGCCACCCATGCATGCTCTCCATTCTTTGTGATATTCTTCTTCTTCAGGGAAATTGAGAATTTAATGGGTTTTATTCATAAAAGGGGGCAAATCTATGCATACTTCCTGGAAAAAGTAAAGTTTGAATTTAACTTGACATTAATGAACATGAATTTTTCTAAGATTAGATACAAGTCGCGGTTGGCTCCTCGACTCGGGGTGGGACTTGAGTTAACCAGGTGAAACGGAGTCCAACCGATCATGTGGCGGACCAGGACGTTACGGTTGAGGCAGGTCCAATGAGACTTGACAAAATCCCAAATTAAGCCGCTACTAGAGATGAGTTTGGACAATACAAAGGGTGTTGGAGTTGCTTTGGACGCTCATTCTCCCCTCTTGAAGCTGAGATAAAGAGCTTTCAGCTAGGCCTAAATTTGGCAAATAACCTGGGCTATCAAAAAATTGTACTGGAGGGTGATTGTTTAACTGCATACTGCAGTTCACCTGATTAAAGGCGACATAAATTGTTTCCCTTGGAAAATTCGTGGAATACTGTTTGACATTCAAAACCAGTTACTCTCTTTTGAAGATGTAAAGGTCATATATAGCAATCGTGACATAAACGTAGTTGCTCACGAATTGGCTAAGAGCATCTCCAATGCAAGGGGTAAAGGTCTTAAATTAGTATGACACATAGGATTTAAGACTTTTTGCACCAAAGTTTTATCTCCAATGTAAGGGTGGAGGTCATAGAAAAAGATGGCATGGCTTATTGGGGGTAAAGGAGAAGGTGGAAATAAGATTTTCTTCATGACCCTAGGTCTTATGTCCACATCATCTTTTGTCTCTTAATTTAAATAAAAAGTGTAAGGTAGTACCTTGGAGATTGGAGATAAAATTTAGGTAGAAAGTGTTATATTTAATTTTTTTTTGTCATGTAGTGAATAACCCACAACCAAAAGGTATAAATAGCACCTCTACATAGGATGACCTTGACCTCTAGCATTGGAGATGCTCTAAGGCCTCTTCCTATGCACATGCCAAAAAAATGGTGTTTGGCATGCCAGGTGGCATGCCAAACCATTTGCGCCACTATGGGGAAACCGCTGAGCGATCGAATCCCTAGCGAGCGATATTGACAATATCGACAGCGATAAAGTGAATATCGCTGTCGATATTATGAATATCGCTGTCGATATTATGAATATCGTTGTAGATATTATGAATATCGTTGGCGATATTCACTCTAGCGGTAACGGCTATTTCTTCATCGCTATAAATAGGTAACTTTCAAACTCAACACTTACCCCAAATTTTTTACACAAAAAATTTCTCTTCTTCTCAATCTATTATTCTCTTTTCTCAATCTAATTTATTTCTTCTATTTTATCCAAATGGCACAATTAACCCAACTTGATTCGGCAACACAACTTGATTTTCTGGAGTAGTACTTGAAGGTGCCGTTGAGAAGATATGTGATAGATTTAAAGAAATAAGTAAGAAGCAAAGAAGTCTCCAAGTTTTGGATATCAACCAAGTCAAAACCGCAACTAAGAGAAGGCCAAGAAAGGTTAAAGGCAAGGAAAATCAAGGCAAAACAAATTTGAAGCCAAAGAAGAAGATAAACAAAGGAGACTCCGTTCATGAGCGCATTGATTGGAAGTTTAGTGAAATGAAGAAGATGAAGAACATTGTTCCAAAAAAAAAATTTAAAGTCTTTCCAATTATTGTCTAGTTTTTGTGTCTTGTAAAATGACTATTTTAATTATATTGAAGTTTTTAATTTTGTGAAGTTTAATGAATTTGAAAATTTGACGAATATTGTTGAAAATTAATATTAATTATATTCTTAAACATTAAAAGTATTACAAATATTTAAACTTAAACAAATATTAAAAATATTAATACTTTAAAAATTTTAAACAAATATTAAAACTTTAAAAGTGGACAATTGAGAAATTACAACACAAATGTTGGACAATATTGGGGCAAATATCTTAAAACCTCGAAACAACTTTCAAAATGGAATTTTTGCCCGTAGATGCGATGATATTCCACACGACACCTTTCCTGAAATTCCACCGTGGTTTCACCACTTCTCAAGGTTGGACCTTCTCGCTGAAGTAAAGCAAAATACCTAGTAACTTCCTGCTTAATTATACCGAAGCGTTGAACCAAATCTGAAACACTACGACCGCGTAGGTTCATTGTTTGTTCTTGAAATTTTAAAAAAATCCTTTCCCACAATAGTTGGTGATCAAATACTGGCTCCAATGTCAAATCAATATAATTCTGCAAATACATTCATCTTCTGCAGTTTTGAATTTTAGGTTTCGCCTCACTTGACATCTCCTAATTTGACTTCTCCTAATACGGTGGTTTGCCATGCATTGATTCATATTATCAGCCATGCTCTCTAAGGAATTGGAAGAGTTATGAAAAGAATTGGAGATTAAGAAATTCTAGAGAGATTGAGAAATTCTTAAGAGATTAAGAAATTCTGGTGTGAGTTAAAATGAGATTAGAATTAGGTATTTATAGAGGGGGGGGAATATTAGCCGTTGGATGAAGATCTGATGAGCGATTATCATAGTATCGAGCGATAGCTTGACTGCCGTTGTCGAGTGAATGACCATCGAACGATTGGTTGACCATCGAGCGATCAAGACTCTATCGCTCACTGGAAACTCTGTCGTGTATGCCTATATGCCAGGAAAAACATATTGGCATATGAGTTTGGCAGTTTGGTATACCCATAGTGGGTGCATATATGCCAAATACCATGTTTTGGCATGTGCATAGGAAGAGGCCTAAGTATTCCCCGTCTCATAAGATATCTGATGTTTGGACTACAGATGTCCCCCCTGTATTACCAGTGCTTTGCACTTGGACTCATTATGCAGTTAATTTAATTATTTTTTTTTCCGCCACTAGATGGACAAATGTGGACAATGTGGCAATGTGGCAGTACTACCAAAATTGGCAGTACCACGACAAAGGTTTGGTTTGGTTTGGTTCGGTTTTCTCTCCAACCCTACCAAAATTTACATCCCAAGCGGTCACGTTGTGGCCCTTTTTAATTTTGTGATACCTATTACTGAGAAGAAAGTAAAGTCCCAAAAAGTGAATCTTTTTTAGAGATTTGGAGGGGGCAAATTTTAAGTTATAATAGGTGTCACGAAAATAAGAGGAGCCACGTACTTGAAGTATGTGGCCAGACCACATAATAGCCATGGCGGTTCTTAAAAGTGGTGTTTTTTTAATAGTAAAGATATATATTGAATTAAAAAAATTACACATTATTATCCCTATGGATACATTGTGTTATCTAAACCGGAATATTGTTTGACCATTCTTTAGCGAGCAACATTATTTGCATCTCTATGCACATGTGTGCATTTCCAAGTTACAAAGGAATTCAAAATAGATTTCTTGTTGTCCACTTGATCGCATCTAATCCACCATTCAAAGCAGTGATAACATTTTGACAGTCATCCTCCAAATGCAATGCTTGTACTCCTTTACTTCTTGCCCAAAGTGCCGCTTCCAATAATGCTTTAGTTGTAGCCTGTTTAGGATCTATTGCTTTGGTCCTACAACATCTAACTACATCTGGATTACCTGCAAAATTTCTTAGAATTAGACCTGCACCAACATCATTTGTTCCATTTTTATATCTTGCATCAAAATTCAGTTTAATGTAAGGATTTTCAGGTCTTTCCCAATCTCTATTATTCTGGATTCTAGTTTGAGCACTGGGCATGGAATTTCTAGTATTCACTCTAATCCAATCTGAATAGTCTAACTGTATCTGATGGACTACTTGGTTTATGTTAGGTTGTAAATTATCTGACATCTGCATTTCCATACATTCCACATAACAAAACCAAACCATTTGAGCAGATTATCTCTTACTCCATTCTGATTGTTCACCTGAAACAAACTGCAAAGCCAATCAACATTAGTCAAACTTGCGCCAAAATTAAGATCAAAAGCATTCCAAATAGCCTTAGTGAAACTACAGTCTATGAAGATATATTGCATGCTTTCATTATACATATTACATAAAGGGCATATAGGATCAATATTTTGACAAAATCTAGCTAACTTATCACCAACAGGAAAAGAATTCTGAAGACATTTCCACAAAAAATGGAGTATATTGTAAGGAATATTAGTTTTCCAGAAATGCTTCCATGAAATAGGAACAATATTAGTGAAACCAACAACTTGATTTCTACTATTCAAAATTACTTTATAAGAAGATTTTACTGAAAATTGACCATTAGAGCTAGGTTGCCATCTAAGACAGTCTTTTCCTTCAAACGGGATCCTTATATTCAATATTTGCTCCACGGTTGCGTTATCAAACAAAGCTTGAATCACCTGCACGTTCCAAGTTTTAGTATTATCTTCTATTAGCCGAGACACAATATTCATGTTATAAGATGCAAAATTACAATTAACATTAGAATGTATCGATGGTATCCATCTATTTTTCCAAATACTTATAAAAGTTCCATCTCCTACTTCCCAACAAGCATATTGTTTAATAATTTACAGATCCCTACACACACCATTTCATATCCAAAACCCATTAAAGCTGATATTATCATATAACGGATCAGAGTTATGAAAATACTTACCTTCTATGATTTGAACCCATAGATCATCACGGTAATGTAGCATTCTCCAGGCTAATTTAGCAAGTAAAGAACAATTCATGATTTCATTTTGTTTTATATTCAACCCTCCTAAAGCTCTTGGTTGAGCAACTTCCCTCCACTTTTTTAAGTAGACACCTCTTTTTCTTATTTTTCTATTCCACCAGAATCTCATCTGGATGGAGTCCATCTTATCAGTCAGATTCTTAGGAATGGGAAAAACAGACATATGATGTGAAGCTAAGCTTCCCATAACATATTTAGTCAAAACTGTTCTTCCTGGTGTGTTCAAAAATTTTAGTTTCCAGAGGGAAAGTTTATCACTGTATCTATCAAGATGGGAAGATAATGATTGAATCTTACTCTTTAATTTGAATAAGAATAGGAACACCTAAATATTTATCATTGAGAGCTAGTTTCTTGATGTTCGTAATGGTAGAAATCTCATTATTTACCTGGTTGGGAACCCCTTTACTAAAAGCAATGCCAGACTTTTCGTAGTTGATGGACTGACCTGAAAAATGAACTAAATTGCTTAATGATATTGACTAAATTCCTACCTTCTCTCCCATAAGCTTTAGCAATAATAAGACAGTCATCTGCAAAAAAAATAAATGAGAAACTACAGGGAAATATTGATTAGCTTTTATACCATGAATAAGATGATTATGTTCGGCAGATAACAAAGCTCTTGAGAAAGACTCCATGCATAAAATGAAGAGATAAGGGGACAAAGGATCCCCTTGTCTAAGACCTCTCTGAGAAGTAAAAATCTCATAAGGGGAGCCATTAAGCAAAATGGATGTTGACACAGTGCTTATACATTGTTCAATCATTCTGCAGAAATCATCACAAAAACCTAACTTTTTCAAGGTATTAAGTAAAAAAGGCCTCTCAATTCTGTCAAACGCCGTTGACATATCAAGTTTCATTACCATCTAGCCTTTTTTGGACCTGCATTTCTTCATAGAGTCCATAAGTTCGTGAGCAATAACAATATTATCTTGTATACATCAACCCGAGACAAAAGCAATCTGAAAATGAGATATAATTTTTTTCAAGGATGCCCTTAACTCTAGTTGTTATAAGCTTTGAAATAACTTTGTAAGAGGTATTACAAAGACTAATAGGCCTAAAGTCCACTATGTTAGAGCACTGCTCGGTCGAACTCGCAAGCGTTGCTATCTCAAGCTTGTTTGTCCAGTTTAGTTGATCAAAACTATAGTCTTGATTTCTAGTCTACTTATGGCTATGTCTCGGATTAGGATAGAATATTTAGTTGAGCTTTAGACTTTATGGCGTTCATCGATTGAAGACGAAGATTTACTGAGGAGAGCTTGAAGGAACTTCATCAACAAAAGGTATGAGGAGACTAGAACTATTCTATCACTCAGAAGTCTATTCTATTCTATCACTCAGAAGTTTATTCTATTCTATCTCCTAATGAGACTAAGTCGTAATAGCTATATAGACTTTTGTATATATGCAAACACATTTGATATTTCGAACACATAATTTATCTGACATATTGTATCTATTTCTCACTTCATAGAAATATGTGTTAGAAGCTTTTTGTTTTAGCTACGTTCATCATATTCTTGACGAGTTTAGTTGGAAACGGTCTATTTGTTGGAAACTAAATAATAAGTCAAAAGATGATCACAAAGCTCTTCGTCTCATTCTTTGTGATTCCACAATAACTTCTTCTACTATCATATAGTTAAGTTATTGTGAGGTGATTGATATTTCTAGGCTTTTCTTCAGGAATATAAGAAACTAAATAATAAGGATTATCAATTGGTTCATGTTCACCTTGATTTATCAAAAGAGGTGAACAAAACTTCATAGGTATGTTCACCTTGATTTATGGGAACAAAACTTCACAGGGGATTTATCTATCATAATAGACTTATCTGTGGGAGACATATTTGTTTATAAGTCTTTGACTTTGGGTCGTAGCAACTCTTAGTTGTGGGTGAGATCAGCTAAGGGAATCAAGTGCGTAGAGTCCTGCTGGGATTCAAAGACGTAAGGAACGCGACTGTACCTTAATCAGTGTGAGACTTGGTTAGGGATCAACTACATTCCAGTCCGAAGTTAACTTGTAGTAGGCTAGTGTCTGTAGCGGCTTAATACAGTGTGGTGTTCAAAACTGGACTAGATCCCGGGGTTTTTCTGCATTTGCGGTTTCCTCGTTAACAAAACTTCTGGTATCTGTGTTATTTCTTTTCCGCATCATATTTGATTATATAATTGAAATATCACAGGTTGTGTATAGTTCAATCAATTGGTAAATCCAACCTTTGGTTGTTGATATAAATTGATTGACACTTGAACATTGGTCTTTGGTACAGTTCAAATTATTTTCATACCAATCAGTTCACGGATTCCATCCTGTTGATTTACTGATTGATTTGAGAAAGAGATATAACTCTTGGATATCTTTCCTTGATTGAGTCCGACTATCTAGTTGATTCTCTTGAAATTATATTGGAGTTAGTCCACACAGATTGTGAAAGAAATATTGGGTGTGGTTGTTAGACCCTAGTTTTTTTCGCATTGCTCTCTTATCTTAGGTATCAAAGATATGAAATTGTGATTCATTTGTTTTAGCATATGCTTAGAATAAAATTAAAAAAAAAAGGATTGAACCATTTTGACTCAGTCATCACCAACAGTCTCTCACATGTTTTGAATGAAACCAGGAGGAAACCCATCTGGACCATGAGTAGTCCAAGGTTTCATAGCAAACACAATATTTTTTATCTCTTCACAAGTAAGAGGAGAAACAAGAATTGTCATCATCAGTTATACATGGAGTAATAAAATCATGATAACTAGAAGGAGAAGGAGGATTAGAAGTTCTGCTCATATTAAGAAAGTGAGATATGAGATTACCAGCAATGTCTACTCTCTCAGTCAACCAAATTCCAATTTCATATTGGATAGAATCAATTTGGGTTTGTTGAAGGGTGATATTTCGAACGCCTCTTCCTAGACACAACACGCACAATTCCCAAGAGAATAGAGATAATATCAAAGAGAAAGTCCCCCTTCTATTGTACTTCCTTTCCTTATTTATTGATATTCCGAAAACTTCTCCTTCTCGTGACATCATGCCACATGTCTCCAAATCCTCTTTATTTACCCTAAGTGTCATTTTTCCTATTATGACCTCTAATATTCCTTTTAATTTCTTTCTTATCCTCCTCAATCCATGGACTCCTCCATAAGGTTTTGGCTTTAGTCCCCATTATACTTCTTGGGCTTGACCTATTTTAGGGACCTCTAGGCCCTATTAGAGGGTAGTTATTTTTCATGTATCAAAAGGGTTTGTATCCTCCTGAAGTTGGTTTTTTGGTGGAAATAAGCAGTATTCTGTCTCATAACAATAGATCAGGTAGTGAATCATCCTTACCTCTTTGTCTCCAATAATCAGCTTCCACACCATACCAGTAGTTGAGTTTATTCTGCAATCTCACAAACTCATCATCAAGAAGATTAGTATTATAAGAATTAATCAATTCAATTTGAGACTTTACCTTGTTAATTCCGGTTGATATATTACCAAAGTGTGTGTAATTCCAAACAAAGTTTTGAAGATCTAAATGCTGCAGAGCCATTCAAGTTAGACTTCCATGTATTTGTAATAAGATCTTTACAACTAGGATCTCTGAACCATATCTTGTTCACTCTGAAGGATTTGTGGGTATTAGACTCAATTCTAGAAGTGGCCAGCATAATAGGACAATGGTCACTAGCAAGAGGTATTAAGTGGTAAGTAACAACATTGGGAAAATTGTTCAGCCATCTAATATCCGCCACAGACCTATCTAATCTCTCAAGAATAAGTTCTTGGCCTTATATTCTATTAGTCCAAGTGAAAGGATTACCTATATTCTGGATACTATGCAAATCATTGCATTCCAAAAGATCGTTGAAGGTATCCAGTTGGGTTTGTAATACAAGATTACCACCTTCCTTTTCCTCCTGTTTAAGAATGAAGTTAAAAACCCCAATTACCATTCAATGCATATCCAGTTGGATAGCCAAATTTTACATTAAATCCCATTGCTTTTTCCTGCGATTATCATCAACAACACCATATAAAAAACTCTCTAGAGAGTAGTCAGTTCTTGAATCCAATTCCAAATTAATAATACAATGCAAAGAGTTAAATTTATATTCAACAATTTTCAAATCGATACATCTTTCCACATCAAGGAGAGACCTCCAGACTGGCCAGTAGGATCAAGAAAACTGAACTTTGGATAACTAAAATATGCAATATATTGTGTCATCTTTCGAGTAGTATTTTTGGTTTTAATGAGGAAGATGATGTCAGGATCATTTGATCTTATTAGATCCTTCAGATGGTTTCTAGTAGATTTGTTACCAAAGCCAAAGACATTCCATGACAAAATTTCCATTTTGGATAAATTATAATATAGATTTTTGACAAGAGAAATAGAGTAAAAGAAATTGTTTGATAAGAGTCTAAGAGATACGTTATTCTCCCCTGTTTCTGCATTATTATGTTTAATCTCAAAAACTTGCATACTCTCAGAAGTGGCAATGTTCATTGGTATGGAAATTGGATCGGTATCGTTCAATTGACTGGAATAAGATGAAATTTCCTGAGTATTTAGCTTGGCAATACAACAATTTTTTTGTCTCTTGCATAATCTAGCAAAAGTGTCTTCTCTCCCCATTTTCCTTTTAGCATGCAGTCTCTCTTCCCACTATATGTCTGAAACTTCTTTTTTATGTTGTCCCTTGCATTCACCACTACCTTTCCAACTATGCACCGAGCTTCCTCCTTTAAAAAAAATTTCAAAATATTCTGATTCTCCACTTTGGAAATCATTGTGTTACTATTCCATTCACACATGATTTACGTTTTTTTCACGTACCAAACATATATATATATATATATATAAAAAGTCTTCATCTTCCTGAACCTCTTTTTTCTTTTTAATATTTTTTTTATCATTAACAAAATTATTCAACTGATCACCATTTTGTTTTTCATATTCTTGCACTACCTGAAAAATCACCACCATGGAGTAATTACCTTCGTCAAATTATTCTTCCTCGGACCATTAGTGATATTAACCTCCTCTTTTGATTGATTTGGAAACGATTTTGAATCATTGAATTTTCCTTGAATAAGAGAATCTCCATAAGACTTAATTAGGAGAATAATCTCTTGCTAAAATATATGCAAATTCTAATGATAATATTCGGTAATCTCTACTTCAGTTTTGGTAAGGACAAGAAATAAATAGGTCAAACACACTTTGAATTTGAAAAAGGCACCGTATTTGGAATGGTTTGTAGAATTTTTAAATTTGCATCCACGTATATGATTTTCTGGACTCGGACTGTTGCGATCTAACTCGTTCCACTCTGACTCTGACTCGTTCTTCATCCAATCAATCTTGATACCAATCATAACTTCTATAGTTTTAAGGCCTCTTTCTATGGGTATGGCAAAAAAATGTTGTTTGGCATACCATGTGGCATGGCAAATGAGTTTCCCCGCTATGGTAGATATGCCAAACTTGATTAAAAACATATATTTAATTGTGTTGGGTGGGACCCTAATGAATAAAAAATATATTTGTGTTTGTGTGGTGGGGTATTTATAAAAGTTTTAGTGTTATAATATATTTAGTGGGACCCTTTAAATATAAAAATATATTAGAATAATGAAAAAGTATGAGAGAAGGATAATTTATATATATATAAAATTACTCGGAGATAAAGTGAATATCGCTGGAGATAAAGAGAATATCGCCAGCGATAGAGTCTCTGTCGCTCAGCGAAGCGATAGAATCTCTATCGCTCGATGGAAACTCTGTCTCCTATGCCTATATGCAGAATAACATATTGGCATATGAGTTTGTGATTTGGCATACCCATAGTGGGTGCATATATGCCAAATATCAGTGTTTGGCATACCCATAGGAAGAGGCCTAATAAGCAAATTACCAACAAAAGAAAACACATAGGCCACAACTGTATTAAGGGAAAATGTCATATAGTGATTAAACGTACTGCATACACTGGGGAGAAAGAGATAGGATTAGTTAGATATTAAAAAATTAAATCAAACAAATCTGGAAAAATCAGATCAACTTAACTAAGAGTGAAAAGTTAATAAAGAAAACACTAACAAGAAATCATTATAAGATAATTATTTTTGTTTAAAGTAAAATCATGGAAAGAGGATCTGATTTCAAAATTTTAAACCAAAAATAAGATGTTTACACACAGAGTTTATTTCATGAAAATGAAAGTAGATGAAAGAAACTATGAATGCTATCAATAATTTTTGGATAAACGAATCATTAAATGCTGCTAGATATTGTTTATCATAAGCGAGAAACCAAGAAATTCATCTACTGATTTCACTCAGAGTCGCACGATTCACAGAGTGAAGAGAGAGAAATCGCATGGCCTCCAATTGGGTGTGGTGTCACTCATATGCTCATCTTTGTTATCTAGGTTCATTAAATTACCTCGTTCAATTGGGGGCTATCAATTTTAGTTCCATTAAATCACAGGTATATGGTTCTTTGGGTCGGGGATAGGTTGAGTATCTAGGAGAACAAAGTCCACTGGATAAATAAACTTATCGACCTCAATATCACCTCGAGAAATTTGCACAGACCTATCAGCTAACTACAGTGTTATCTGGGTAGGTTTTATTTCACCAAGTCCTAGTTGTAGGTACACATAGTACGGAAGTAATTTCACACTGACTCCTAAGTAAAGTAAAGCTTTCTCTACCTGGAAGTTACCTATCGTGTAAGATATGGAGGGGGAACCTGGGTCTTTATACTTAGGAGTTATGGTGTTCTGGATAATCGAACTTACATGACTAGCTAAAAAGGATTTCTTATGAACGCTAAGCTTTCGTTTTCAGGTATACATATCCTTAGAGAACCTGGCATAAATAGGAAGCTGCTTAATTGCATCTAATAAAGGAAGGTTTATGGTAACTTGCTTAAAAACCTCCAATATATCATTAAAGTTGGATTCCTTCTTTGTTGGTACTAGAAATACATCCTTAAAGTTGAAGGTTTATGGCTCCACTTAGAGAATCTAGCAAACAAAAAACATGATGGCTCCACTTAGATTGTTTTTAGACAGCTTTTATTCTTCCGATAGGCAACTAGGTACACTTTTAGGAAACCTCTTAGAACGATCTGAATTAAAGTAAGTCAGAGAGAAGAAGGATAATCTCTAGGGAGATTAAATAAGCCTACCTCTATGGAGATATTTCCTCGGATTACAGGAGGCGCGATTCAACTTACATTAATCATCCTGAACTTTGAGTTAGGCTAACAAAGTACCCAATACAGTCATTTTGAACTACTCTCCTACAAGCTCGTTAGATTGTTGGTTTCGTTCTAGTCAATATTTTAAGCTTAGACTCGCGTAGGGAAAGTTTTCCTAAGGCGGGAAAGAAGAGAACGATGATGAAATCCGAACCCTTATCTTATATGACCGAGTGTTATTGATCACCCCTTATGCTTGTAAGTTCAATAGGCATACTTGCTAACATGAACTATCATTGTGAATGGCTCCAGAACCCTAGAACATAATGCATATTATTCTGTGTAATTTCAAGGCAGGCAACTAACATGCTTACACGAATTCTTAATAAAAAATTTATCTAAACTGAGAAAGTGTTTGCTTGAATTACAAGCGACCCTGGCTTCAATTCAAAGCTACCTGGAGCCTTGAAAATCCATAAATGGAATGAATCTTGCAAAAATATTTCTTAATCCCTGGAAACTCTTGTGGCTTAGTTGTTAAGCTAAAGTCATCCTCCATAACCCAAGTTCTTCATATAATTTGTATTATAGGTTACGACCTTGGAGAATTAACTTAGGGATTCGTGAAGCCCAGTCAGAATATCTTTTACCTAATAGTTCGTTAACAGGAGAGGGTACCAAGTACACCACCAACTTTTTCGTTCGGCAACCTGTATGGACAAAACCTAATACAATTACAAGTAGATCTAATTGAAGATCCTTTACAATGTGTATATAGAGTTTATATATCTTTCTCTTCACAGTCATAAAGTCAAGACAATAAAGTTTGTGAACCTGATTGTATTGAAGATTACTTGAGCGATTTCAAAAATCAATATCCAAGATCAATCTAGTCGTATCCAAATAAAAAGGATCTGAATTCTGCCAAGTATGAAACTTTTTGTCTATCTCTCAAGATACAAGCACGAGTCTCGTAGTAGATCACAATTAATATGGACTTATCTACTAAGATGATTACATACTAATTGATTTAATCGCATTATAAAGATAAAACAACATAATGCGGAAAAAGAAAAATACAAGACACTAGAAGTTTTGCTAACGAGGAAAACTGCACCTGCAGAAAAACCCCGGATTCACATTCAGACTTGAATGTAGTTGAGATAGAATTCACCCTACAATCTATTCAGTTGCAGTCATGCTCCTTATGTCTCTTGAACCTCGCAAGGCTCTGCGTAATTGTTCTCTTAAGTGACCTTCTTTACATCCCAAGAGTCGCTTCAACCTAAGTAAAGACATTTGATACCGGTCTACCTCTAGCATATAAGAACTATCTGATTTTCCTTTATATCCAATAGATCAATGCTTGGAAATCTGTTTGCAATAGACAAATCTAGCAAACCTTACACATCCGGAACACTTACACTCAGTTAGATGAGAATCCTAGATTATTAACCACCTCTCAAGAACAATCTTAAAACGATCAATAAAGAAGGGTTTTAGATATTTATCGCGAGGAATCACAAAGCCTGAGACGAAGAGAACTTTGTGATTTTTATATATCTTGTTCCTAAAGTAGATTGGCGAAAACCTCGACAAACAGAAATAACAAGGTCAGGATACACGAATTATCAAGGTAAAGATAGTAGGACATGGCTTCACGAATCCCTTAGTAAAATCTTTAAGTCGTTAACCTAATTATGTTTTTGAGAGGAAACCTATATTAATAAAGGATAACTCTAGCATACAACTAGGACACAAAAATGTCAGGGATTGGAATTCCTCGTTGTTTTAGTCTCTTTATTTATAGATTTTCATGACTATGGTCGCATTGAATTCAAGCTAAGATAACTTGAGAATCAAGCAAACACTTTATCTGTTTAGATGAAACTCTTGTTAGGAGTTTATGTAAGCATGTGAGAAGTTCGTCTTGAAATTACATTGAAGAATATACAATATGGTCCAGAGTACCGGAACTATGTATAATGATAGCTCATGGCAAGTACGCCTTCAAATTTTGTTAGAGCATTGCTAGGTCGAACTCACAGGTGTTGTTATCTCAAGCTTGTTATCAAATTTAGTTGTCAAAACTATATCTTGATTTCTAGTCTACAATTAGTTAAGTCTCGGATTAGGATAGAAGATGTAGTTGAGAAACGGACATCACGGCAGTCATCATTGCGTTCTACTGTTTGAAGGCGAAGATCAACTGAAGCTTTTGGAGAACTTCTTCAACAAAAGGTAAGTGAAGATTGAACTACCTATATCTCAAGTTATATTCATCTTTCTATCTATGAGATGATGTCGCGTAACTAATTAAACTATTGCAAGCATATTAAGAATTTTGAGTCAAGTTTATCTTGTAATTAGCTCTCGAAATATGACTAAGCTTAATGAACATTTCATACTTGATGAATTTCAGTTAAGAACAATTCATTATTCGCAATCGAAATAGTGATTCAAGATTATCATTTGAAAATAGCCTGGAACAGTGACATGTGTCATTGATGTTATTTGGGAATGTTCGAATTGATTTAGAGAAAAATATAGAACTACTGTAAATTCGGATATAAGACAATGTACATGCTAGTCTTATAAACTAGGAAAACTGTTACAAGTCTGAAGCCGTAATACATGTACTCAGTACACGTAATGGAGTACCTATATGTCGAGAAAACACTTTTGGTACGCATACCCGTATGCACACCTTAAAAAGTCTATGAACTCGTGAACCCGAATCGGTGCGCAAACCAATACGCTAACTAGAAAAGAATTGTTAGTCTCGGAACTGGTTTGGTATCCATTTCGGTACACGTACCAGAAAAGTTTTGTGAACTCCGGAACTATTTTATTGGCTCAAGGTATCCATACTTGTACACATACCATAAAAGTACTGTGAACTCCGGAACTCAGTCATGTCATAAGGTATACATACCGGTATATGTACTTTACGTAATTGTTCACGAATACGTTATTTATTTATACCTCGTACATCTACTTACCATGTCGATTAAATTCATTTGCACATAAATTATTTCTCTAAGATAATTAGCATTTGAATAATCTCTAAAAACAACATAGACATACTTGATCACATAATTGTGACTCGAGTTAAGTCTTAAGTGTTATATGAAAATGCTCAAGCTTATAGTTTAGTTGGATAGTTTCAACTAACCATTCATGCATTCATGAGCGTGGTCTTCTACACGGTTCGGTTACGTTTCATCCTAACTAGAGTGTATATATTGTTATGTAAATCAGATTCAAAGATTTATCTAACTTTGGATATTGTTTGCTTGGTTCCAAAGCCATCTTAGCTTAAACCTAAAGCAGCCTATGCTTTGAATGTCTATAAAGAGGAACCTCAAGCAGCTAGGATTTTTGAATCCCGACACTACTTTTCTTGGTGTGTCCTAGTTGTAAAACTAGAGTCGTCCTCTTCCTAAAACCATTATAGGGTTTAACGACTACAAAGACTTCATAGGGATTCGTGAAGCCAGGTCCAGCTATTGTTTATCTTGATAGATCGAGTATCCTGATCTTGATTCGATTGGTGAGCTTTCTCCATCAATCAAGATAGATAGAAATCATCAAATTTCTATTCGTCTCAGACTTTTTTGATTCCACAAGTTTAACACTTGTGAGGTGAATAATAATCTAGGCTGCACTTCGGGTTGCATAAATCCGGATTTTGAGGTTAGCCTGACTTTGTCTATTGCTATTGATTTCCAATCACCTTGATCTACGAACTAAAATTAAATCACACATATAGGCTTATCTGTGGGAGGCAGATTGGTTTAAAGTCTTCAATTGAGTTGAAGCAACTCTTAGTTGGTGTGACGTTAGCTAAGGGAACCATTTGTGCGGAGTCTTGCTAGGAATCAAAAGGCGTAAGGAGCGCGATTGTAACTAAATTTTTATAAGGGTTTAATTTGGTCTCATCTACATTCCAGTCCGAAATTAATTGTAGTAGGCTAGTGTCTGTAGTGGCTTAATACAGTTTCGTGTTCAATCTGGACTAAGTCCCGGGGTTTTTCTGCATTTGCGGTATCCTCGTTAACTAAATTTCTGGTATTTGTGTTATTTATTTTTACACATTATATTGTTTATCTTTATAATTGAAATATCACAGGTTGTGCGTTAATCAATCAAAGTAGATACATCCATCCTTGTTGTTAGAGCACTGCTCGGTCGAACTCGCAAGCGTTCCTATCTCAAGCTTGTTTGTCAAGTTTAGGTGATCAAAACTATAAGTCTTGATTTTTAGTCTACTTATAGTTATGCCTCGGATTAGGATAAGATGTGTAGTTGATCTTTAGACTTCACGGCGTTCATCGATTGAAGACGAAGATCTACTAAGGAGAGCTTGGATGAACTTCATCAACAAAAGGTATGTGGAGACTAAAACTTATCTATCACTCAAAAGTCTATTTCATTTTATCTCCTAATATAATGAGATTAAGTCGTATAGCTATATAGACTTTTATATTATATACATTTGATATTTCGAGCCGAGTTTATCTCGCTTATCTATTTCTCAAAATATGTGTTGGAAGCTTTTTGCTTTAGCAACATTCATCATTATTCTTGACGAGTTTAGTTGGAAACAATTTATTTGTTGGAAACTAAATAATAAGTCAAAAGATGATCATGTGAAAATTGCCTTGAAACATCTTACATGATTTGTGTGAGACAATCATTTGATGTCGACTCGGAAAGTTTTGTATTGATCATTCGATCACTTGAAAATTACTTATAAGCTAATGGTATGTGTGAGACAGCCATTGTCGTCTTCTAAGGATGTTTCAATGATTGAAATGGAAGCTTAGAACAATTAACCTTTGTCTGGATACAACACGATATGCAAAATATTGTGGTATGATTCAGGTCCGGAAACCTTATTTGCATACTGGTATGCGAACGGTCTACTTGAGTTAGGTCCGGGACGGCTGTTTGCGTACCCGTTTGCAAACTGCTAGACAAGACCAAAGTCCGGAACTGTAGTTTGCGTACCAGTTTCCAAACTTAGTGGTTAAAGTTCTAAAATCGGTTAAGTATGTTTTCATACTCATGAAAAATACATTAACAAATTAAGGAATGCAATCTTTGTAAACCGTGGCTTAATGTTTATGAATTGATTTCGGTATAAGTACTTTGTACAATTACGAATCAATCCAGTTTGTTTCAATTGGTTATTATATACTTCTATGAGATATATACAATTGAACAACTCTATGAGTAACACAATTAGATTCATTTAATTATCTTTCAAGATTGATTGATCATCATATTTGATCAAGAAGTGTTAGACGAATGTGGTTAAGACAAAAGTGTTCATATGGCTAACTTCGGTTAACTGTTATTGAGCCAACTCAATATACAGGTCTAGGTACGGTTACCCATATCTAAATGAAGGTATATTTCATTTGTGTGTAACAAGCTAAGACCATCTAACGGTGGAGAGATATTGCTTTGGTTTTAAGCAAACTTAATTAGCTTGAATCTTGAATCAGGTAATTTTCATCTAACAGTGAATATTGAATGCTTTGTTACTAAGCTATCTTAGCTTTGATTGAAAGCAAACCCTGATTTGAAAGACTATATAAGGGAGAACTCTAGCAACTGTAAAACCTAATCCCGCAACTTTCTTGTGTCCTACTTGCGACTAGAGTCTATTCTCCTTTAACCTAGGTTTTTCCAAAACCATTTTAGGTTAACGACCTGAAGACTTCATTTGGGATTCGTGAAGCTAGACCCAACTATTTTCTCTGTTGCGTGTTCTGATCTTACTTGTTCTATCGTATTGAGTATTATCTTCTCTAAGATTTGCTCGAGATTTATCTCTGATAAGTAAGATATAAAAAGTAATCACAAAGCTCTTCGTCTCATTTTTTTTTTTGATTCCACAATAACTTCTTCTACTACCATATAATTAAGTTATTGTGAGGTGATTTATATTTCTAGGCTGTTCTTCGGGAATATAAGACCGTATTATCAATTGGTTCTTGTTCACCTTAATTTATCAAAAGACGGAACAAAAAATTCATAAGTATTTCTGTGGGAGACAGATTTATCTATCAGAATAGACTTTTCTGTTGGAGACAGATTTGTTTATCAGTCTTCGACTTTGGGTCGTAGCAACTCTTGGTTGTGGGTGAGATCAGCTAATGAAATCAAATACATAGAGTCCTGCTAGGATTCAGAGGCGTAAGTGAAAATGCAGGGGTCTAACAACCACACCCAACAATTCGTTTGGCAATCTGAGAGGACTTACTCCAATATCCTTTCAAGAGAATCAACTAGACAGTCAGATTCGATCTATAGGAAAGTATATCAAAGAGCTATATCTCTATTTCAACACAATCAAAGTTAAACAGAAACAAGTCCGTAAACCTGATTTTAGTGTGAAGCTCTTGAAACAAAATCTTTTGTGTTAATCACAACCTATTAAATATCCACCGTGTATAAACCTCGTTAAGCAACAATCACTAAAGGAATATTTCAACACAGTGTCCACTTGAAACAGGGTTAGTCCAGACTGGTCTAACAATGTGAAAATAACAAAATCAATTGTTCAAGATCAATCAAGTCTTATCCATCAAACAAGGTCGGATTTAAAAACTATGATTGATTAACGTACAACCTGTATTATTTCAATTATATAAATAAAATATAATACGGAAAAGAAATAACACAGACACCGGAAATTTTGTTAACGAGGAAACCGCAAATGCAAAAAAACCCCGGGACCTAGTCCAGAATAAACACACACTGATTATAAGTTGTTACACTAATTTCCTACTACCTATTCGGACTAGATGTAATACCTACTTCAGCTGTATTCAAGCACTTATAGAACTCCTAGCACAACACCAATTGTCTTTAAGAATTCTTCTCGTAAATCTTCTAGCAGAACCCAAGGCTCTCTTTAGAAGATACAACAACACGATTGGTACGATTCGATCTTTTGTTTGCACAAAACACTGGTTTGATTTCCCTTTAGATGTGAATCAAGGTTTTGGAAATCTTGTGTCTGTTTTGATAGAAACAATTACTAGGTAAAAGTAATATCAAAAACAAACTTGTAGATTAGGGATTATTATACTCTTCAATAAAGGAAGAGAAACCTAATTATTCTACAACAAGAACAACTAGAATAAATATAGAGATATCTTGTTTAAAACTTCTTAAGGATTTTTATGAGATACCTTTAATCGAAGTTTTCTTTCTAGCTTCCGATTTCGACTAAAAAGTGTTGGTATACGATCGGAAACTGAAATCTATCAAAACCTAGGGTTTATGATCAACAACTCTTGAATGGTTTTATATCAGAAGAGAACACCTTAGAATAGACAAGAGGTGAAAAACCTAGATTACAAGTTGTATAATCAATCACGAAGATTAAACCCAACTTGGCTTTGTGATCCCCAAAACAAAGACTTTTATCTCACTCTTGTTCACGAAGAACAAAAGACATGGAAAACAACCTTATGAGCTTACACCAATTTTCCAAAGGGATGAAAAACGTGTAGCACTCACGAACCCTTTATTTATAGTGAAAGATAGCTTGAAAACTAAGCAAAGCTATTTTCCTTTTTCAAAACTCTCCTAATTTTGGGAGTCTTTCCTAAGTTACAACTCTTGCCAAAATAATTAAATAAATAATTAATTAGCAAATATTGTATTTATGTGAATAAATCACATTTTAACTTAGGCAGGAATTAAAAGTTATCACAAACACTTTAATATGGTAATCAAATATGTTTGGATTAATAGCCATCTTGCCTAGATAAGCAATCATCACCAATTTGAGTAAAAAAGACTTCTAGTCACGTAATTGGGCCCAAGTCCGTGAACCGTTACAAGCAGTCCATGGATTGTTTCCTACTAACGAACTGTAACAGTTACAGCAACACTTATAACTGTTACTTTAATAAATCACTCATAACTTCATTGTTATAACTCGGAATTGAGTGATTCTTGGCTCGTTGAATTCGTAAGCTCATTCACTATAACATGAGAAACTTTCCAGGGTTAAAGGTTATTGTCACAAAAGTCGTGGCTCAAATAACCTCAAGTATATATACATAAGTGTACATTTACCGTCATAGGAATTGTTCCATAGAGTAAGCATTTGTTTTGATAGATTAGAAAGGTAGAATTGAACAAGAATCCAAATGAAATCAATTACCACATACCTTTGTTGATGAAGTCCTTGTTGATGTCTTCTTGTAGTCTTCAAACTTCATCCGTCAAGGATAGCTTCGATTCTACTTCTTAGACTTAATCTATACTGAAACTATCTATAGTATACTAAATCAAGAATGCATTTTGGCAAATAAAATTGAAAACTAACTTGACATACCAACGCTAGTGGGTTCAACCGAGCAATGCTCTAACAGTAAGGAATGCGATTGTACCTTAATCGGTGTGAGACTTGGTTAGGCCTCAACTACATTCCAGTCCGAAGTTAACTTGTAGTAGGCTAGTGTCTGTAGCATCTTAATACAGTGTGGTGTTCAAAACTGGACTAGGTCCCGGGGTTTTTCTGTATTTGCGGTTTCCTCATTAACAAAACTTCTGGTGTCTGTGTTATTTCTTTTCCGCATTATATTTGTTTATATAATTGAAATATCACAGGTTGTGTGTAGTTTAATCAATTGGTAAATCCAACCTTTGGTTGTTGATATAAATTGATTGACACTTGGGCATTGGTCTTTGGAACCGTCCAAGTTATTTCTCATATCAATCGGGCTCATATATTTCTATCTGTTCGATTGCAAATTGTATTGAGAAATTGAGATATAACTCTTGGATATATTTCCTTGATTGAGTATGACTGTCTGGTTGATTCTCTTGGAATTACATTGGAGTTAGTCCATACAGATTATCGAACGAAATATTGGGTGTGGTTGTTAGACCCCTGATTTTTCACTTGTTTGTTGGATACGACTTGAATGATTACTTGGGAAATTGATCTTTGGAAGCACCCAAGTACTCTCACACGCAAATCAGGTTCACGGATTTGTCTCTGTAAACTTTCTGATTGTGAGAGAAAGAGATATAACTCTGAATATCATTCTTTGATTAAGATTCATTAAGTTGAACTCTCAGAATTATATTTAAGTTTGTCCATACATGTTTCCTAAGAAAAAGTTGGTAGTGTATTTTGGTACCCCCGTATTTTCAAAATTAATAAGAAAAATCGTGTTCATTTAAACACTTAAGACATGAATCATGATGCATGTACACAATATGTTTTAGTGATCAAAGATGTTTTAAAGGTATTCATGAGAGTTGCAGTGATGCTAAACATATTCGTGAAAATAGTTCATGAGCGTCTACTTACGCCCGTACTCGGTAGGTATGTGGAAGGGCCGAGTGCAGCGTCTTTGGGTATGTGTACCCTTAGGCTATTCACGAACTCAGGACTGGTACGCGTTCGTCCTCCATTCACAATCTCAGAACTCCATGGTAGGGGTACTTATGCATACCCACCTACGCTCCGGAGCCTTACGTACTTGGTGTACGCATACTGAGTATGCGTGCATTTCATTAGTTCTGAAAACTCTCTTTTGCTGTTTGAAACATTCCTAATTACCATAGATATAAATATCATTACTCTGGAAATTTCCAAATGATCCATTTGACACAAAAATAGTTATTGAATAAATTGCTTCGAACTAAGATTGGTAAGGATATATGAATATTCGTTGCTTGAATCATATTTCGAGATGTTTAACAACCCAAGCTTGACTCGAAACTTCTTCTTTGCAGTGTTAAATCTACTAGAAATCATATGACATAATCTCATATAGATAGAATGGGTAATAGTTGTGAGTAAATATAATGGTTCAGTCTTCACATACATCTTTGTTGATGAAGTTCTCCAAATATCTTCGTTTGATCTTCAGTCTTCAATCTTCGAAGGTTGTCCAGTGATGTCTGATACTCAACTACCATACTTTAATCCTAGTCTGAGACTTGATTTGCATACAATAAAAATCAAGCTATAGTTTTGTGCATTTAACATTGACAACAAGCTTGAGATAGCAAAACTTGCGAGTTTGACCTAGCAACGCTCAAATAGTTTGTGTATCCGGATCTTGTTCTTATTGATATTTGAGGTTTTAAATAATCTCATATTAGGAACGATATAGATACAAATCACAAAGTTCTTTTCGTCTCAGACTTTTTGATTCCTCGAGATAGCTAAACTTTTTATGATTTTTATAGAATATTCTTGAGAGGTGGTCAGTAATCTAGGATTCTCAGCTAACTGAGTTTAAGTGTTCCGGTTTCGTGCAGTTTGCTGGACTTTGTCTATTGCAAACAGATTGCCAAACTATATTGAAAAATCAAAAGGGAGATTAAATAGGCTTGTTTGTTAAAGGAAGAGGTATCAAAAGTCTTCACTGAGGTTGAAGCAACTCTTAGGCTGTAAAGGACGCCAGCTAAGAAAATCAATTGCCTAAAATCTTCCCAGGTTCAAGCGACGTAAAGAACACAACTGCAGTTGAATTACTTGAGAATTAATTCGTTCTTAACTACATTCCGGTCCAAAGTATGATAGTAGGCTAGTGTCTGTAGCGGTTTAATATAGTATGGTGTCCAAAGATGGACGAGGTCCCAAGGATATATGCAGGTGCAGTATTTGTCATTAACAAAATTTCTGGTGCCTTGTGTTATATCCTTTTATGCATTAAACTTCTTGTGTATTGTTTATCTTTGTAATATCACAAGTAATATGTAATTAATCTTGATAATTTTCTTATTGTTTAAGATCAAACTAAGACTTGGTTCTGTTAAATTCATATTTTGAAAAATATATTACAATTTTCGTGCTTGTTAGAATTAAGATTTTGATATCTCGGATGCAACTATAATGTTCTTGGATATTGATTTTTGAGTTCGTCCGAGAACTCTTCTACACAATCAGGTGCACGGACCTTTGGTCTATACATATTGATTGTGGAAGAGAAAGAGAAAAACTCCATATACAATCTGATTCAAGGGTCTATATTATTGACCTACTTGTGATTGTATTAGGTTTTTTCCATACATGTTGAGAACGAAAAAAATTGGTGATATACTTGGTACCCTCTTATTTTCGTCAAGTTCACTAGTGGCTTTAACATTGTCAAAAAGCATACTGGAAATAATAACTTTGACACGAGGGTATAGTTGCGGGAACCAATCCATGCAGAGAATGCGAAAAAATATATAATCAACTCCCTTCATTTCTCATCTAAGGAGCATACTGAAGATTGCTGGCAATGAAAGTGACTCTTTTGTTGTTGCTTTTATCGTTCGTTGCCCGATATTTCTTGATGGTATTGTTATCTGATTTCCGACTTTCATCAAAATCTCGGTGATGCTTCAGACCTTACTTGAAAGTTTGCTTCTCTGACTTCTTTTCTTATGTTTTGTTTTCCTTGTCAATTTTTATCTAACAGTTTATGAAGGTAAGAAAAGTACGACTTCTTCCCCGACCAGTTGCTTTCTGCTATAAAGTTGTGTAATATCCGTTGGCAGAGGCATAACGAATATGTTCTGGAGTTGCACGTACGGAGGTGGAAAACCTCTAGTGCACCATGAGCTTACGGAAGTGTGACTAAAAAACTCGGCTCCATCTTCTTGAGGTTATGTTTCTACCTCTAGTACATTTTCTAAATCCGTTTATGGTCTGTTTTCTGCCGATATCCACCTATCTTACCGCCATCAGTCTGCAAAAATTATCCGCCTAGAAGAACATAATCGTAATGCGTATCTTGTTGCGTCTTTATCTATTTATGGATCGATTTTCTTAATTTGATTGTATTTCTGCATTTGTAGGTTTTAAGCTCTTGATGAGCCGATTGGTGGATGAAAATCTTAGCTTGGTGAAGAAAAACCAGGTTTTAAAAAAAAATATTAAAAGTTTAACGGATGAAGTCGCACGATGTCGCAGTATGACTGATGACTCGTATGAGGTCTTCCTGAATTGGGTGGCGGAGGCGATGCAGCGCGCCTATAATCAACTAGACGATCCGCATAGATTCATTTCCAAACTTTGGGTTAAGTTCTTTAATAATCAGATTTTTTTATGTTAAATTTTTTGAGCGTCGGCGAGCTTTCTTACTTTCTTTTCAATTTTTGGATTTTGAGACTTATTTGTTATCCGAGTTTCAATAAATAATTATTTATTTTCAATACTGGAGAAAATAGGAAAGTTTTACAAATACCTGACTTTTAAACGATTAAAGACTTGTAGTTCACTAACATCAATATCGAAGTTGATGCATTGTTGGTCATTCAATCAATAAAAGAGAACAATCTTCCCATTCGATGGGAAAATAGGAATATTCTCAAAGCAATCAAACACTTAAGTTTATGTTTTAGTTATTTTTCTTTCATTTTTCAGTAGAGATGATAATCAAGTTGCAGATAATATTGCAAAATCTGTGAGAGAAACAGCTACGGCTGTTATTCACACTTAATAATTTTGATGAACATCTATGTTACCTTATGGCAAGGGATTTAAACAGACCTCCTTCTTATTTCAATTCACTTTCTTTATAAAAAAAAAAAAAAACGACAAAGTCCTTTAGAAGCACTGACTTCTCTAGACTAGAAATATTTCAAAGCAATGACTTTTTCCAAACGAAGATGCTCGTACCCTTTTTAGAGCACTGATATTACAAAGATAGTCGGCAATTTTCATTTTCCACTTTACACGTGGACGTAGTTTATCCTATATGTTAGAGCACTGCTCGGTCGAACTCGCAAGCGTTGCTATCTCAAGCTTGTTTTTCAAGTTTAGTTGATAAAAACTATAGTCTTGATTTTTAGTCCACTTATAGGAGTTTCGGACTAGGATAGATTGTGTAGTTGAGAATTAGACTTCATGACTGGTTCAAGCATAACCGAAGACGAAGATCTCTTTGAAGAACTCGGAGTAACTCATCAACAAAAGTTATGTGGGGACTAAAACTTATCTATCACTCAAAAGTCTATTTTATTCTATTCTATTCCATCTCCAATTGAGATAAAATTCGTACAACGATATAGACTTTCATATCATACACATTTGTTATTTAGAGTTGAGTATAACTCGCTTATCTATTTCTCGAAATATGTGTTGGTAGATTTTTGCTTTAGCTACATTCATTATTATTCTTGACGAGTTTAGTTGGAAACAGTTTATTTGTTGGAAACTAAATAATAAGTCAAAAGATGATCATTTGGAAATTGCCTTGAAATATCTTACATGATTTGTGTGAGACTGTCATTTGATGTCGACTTGGAAAGTTTCGTATTGATCATTCGATCACTTGAAAATTTCCTATAGTCTAATGGTTTGTGTGAGACAGCCATTTTTCGTCTTCCAAGAATGTTTCAATAATTGAAATGGGAGTTTAGAACTAAAACCCATATCTGGAAAACATCACAGTATGCGTACTTAGTGTACAAACTGTGTAGGTATGATTCAGGTCCGGAAACCAAGTTTGCATACCAGTTTGCGAACGGTTTAACTGTTAAAGTCTGGGAACCAAGTTTGCATACCAGTATGCGAACGGTTATACCTGAATTAGGTCTCAAACGACAGTTTGCATATTTCTTTTGCAAATTGTTGGTCAAGACCAAAGTCCGGAACTAAAGTTTGCGTACCCATTTGCAAACTTAGTGGTCAAAGTTTTAAAATCGGTTTAGTATGTTTACATACTCATGAACAAATACACTTATGAAATAAGGAATACAATCTTTGCAAACCATGACTTCATGTTCATGAACTGATTCTTGTACTTTGTACATTACGAATCATTCTGATTTTGCTTCAATTGGATCATATATACTTTTATGTGATTGTCAATAATTGAACAACTCCATGAAACACAATTAGATTCATTTGATTATCTTTCATGATTGATTGATCATCATAGTTGATCTATATGTGTTCGATGAATGTGGTTAAGACAAAAGTGTTCATATGGCTAACTCTGGTTAACTATTATGGACCCAACTCAATATACACGTTTAGGTACGGTTACCCATATCTAAATGAAATCATATTTCATTTGTGTGTGACAAGCTAAGACCATCTAACGGTGGAGAAATATTGCTTTGGTTTCAAGTAAACTTAGCTTGTATCTTAAATCGGATTTTCATCCAACGGTGAATATGGAATGCTTTGTTTCTAAGCTAACATAGCAAACCCTGATTTGAAAGGCTATATAAAGGAGAACTCTAGCAACTGAAAAACCTAATCCCCACACCTCCTGTGTGATATTAGTTGCGACTAGAGTCGATTATCCTTTAACCTAGGTTTTTTCTAAAACCATCATAGGTTAAAGACTTAAAGACTTCATTGGGATTCTGAATCCAGATCCAACTATTTTCTCTGTAGTTGCGTATTCTGATCTTACTTGTTCTATTGTGTTGAGTACTATCTTCTTTAAGATTTGCTCGAGATTTATCTCAGATAGGTAAGATATAAAAATTAATCACAAATCTCTTCGTCTCATTCTTTGTGATTCCACAATAACTTGTTCTACTACCATTTATAGATTGTTCTTCGGGAATATAAGACCGAATTATCATACTGTTTCGGAAAATTTTCACTGTTATTTCCGAAAATGTATATATTTTCATGTATTTTATCAAACAAAAATACCTTGACTAGGTGTCTCAAAACTTGGAAACCAAGTTTGATTTGATATATAAAACATCTTAAGAACCGATTCTTCCCTACACGTTTAGTCTGCGATTAAAGATGGGTGAAGATACTATTGATATCAATTCACAATTACATAAGCTTGAAACATGTCCTCCCACTGAGATGAAGTGCTACTACTCAAGGGAACATAAGAGGAATCACATATCACTTGATCTCATGTTCTATTTAATGAGAGATTTTGAGATTGCTCGAGAACAATTGGAAGCTTCTGAAAAGAATGAGAAGTGGCTTGAGTCAAATCTTTTGAAGTTGATTGTGGAAGTGAATCTCTTAAAATGAAGACTCAATCTTTGAAAGAAAAGATAAGACTCAAGAATCAGTGCACTGAAGAATCTTTGGTGAATAATAAGAGCACTTCTAGTGATTAAGTTATATGCTGTAATACTTAATCCAAACAAAATAGACATCAGTTTTTGATTTATTTCAATTATTGTGTAAGGTCTATTTCTGAATAAAATTATCTATTATTTATGAATAAAATTATTATTTTATAATTTTTCTTGTGATAGTTTTTCGATTACATAGCCTGTGCTTGAATGCTTTATATCATTGATATGTATTTATGGGATGTTTGATTTTGGTTTTCTTAAACTTAATATTCGATTTCATATGATGTTTGAACCCTTATGGTTTGTTTGGCTTTTTGATTTAGCGGGATTAAGTTCTAGCCCATGTTGGTAGGCTTTATCAAAGGATCATAAGGTGTTCAGATTGAAACTCATATGTGAAAAAGTCACAATATGTTGAAACGATTTGTGTTTAACATAAAAGCATATGTGTTTCGGGTTTTCAAATTTTGCTATTGGCACGCATTAGTTAAAACCGATTCAACCTTTCTCTGGTAAAGGTTGCTTTTGTTGTTATTCTTTTGTTCTTGCGAGAGGATGACAACACAATGGGGGAGAGTTCTAACTTGAACTTGCGCTTAATGATATATCTTTCTGGAGAGAAAAGGATGCAGAATCCGAGGTAACGAATTTGTTAGTTAATCGTTTTCCTGTTTAAGAAAAGCATGAGTTTATTGCATATATTTTGCTTTTGCTTAACAAAATTCGGTACAATTGATGTTTATTCCATTATGTGTGTATGGATGTATGTGTGTGTGATTCGATTGTTTCCGGTTAAGAAAAACTAGTTTGATATCTTTCTTTATTGTTTGGTATCAATTGTTTTAGACTTAACGAATTTCGGTGCAATTGCGGTACTTTAATGTCTATGTTTGTTTGAATTGCTTCCGGTTAAGAGAAATAATTGTGCAAGTCAAATTATTTGGTTTGTATGTATTGTTTATGGCTTAACAAAATACGGGATCATTTAATAGTCCAATTCGATTTCGGATAAGAGAAACTAAGTTAATTCTGATCTTAGTTAGACTTATCAAAGTAAAGGATTCGGTTATTCAAGTCTAATCGAATGCCTTGACAAGAAATATTAGTTAACTAACCTAGTACTTGTGTTGTCTAAAGTGTAAGGTCTAAGTTATTATCCGAATAATTAGAGCCTGATGAGAAAAATAAAGTTAATTCTGATCTTTATTTTGGTCTTATCGAAATAAGCGATTGTATTTGTACAATCGGTTTAGCAAAGGAACTAATTTTCTTAGTCAATTTGTTAAACTATTAGGGAAAATTGCTTCGGGCAATTGTTTCCTTGATAACATATTAAAACCAAATTACTTGTAGTTTCGGTTTTCATATTGGTTATCTAAAATGGTATGTGAAACCTTCGTGCTTAACTCTTATAGGTTGTGAAATTCTTTTAGATTTGTAAGATCCTTTCGGTTTTGGTATTTGCTCAGACCTTTGTCATTTTGTGACAAAAAGGGGGAGAAATATATGGAGTAAACAAGTGATTTGTAATCACTTGGGAAAGGACAATTGTGCTTAAACGTTATATTTAACGGATGAGTAAAGCATTGACTAAGGGGAGAAACATATCATATGATGATTGTAGTTATTTGGACTACAAAAGGGAAATAACAAAGATGTGCGGATTGAAAATCTACCTATCTTAACTTTAGGGGGAGTATTAGCTTTGTTATTTAAATGTCAACAACGGCATTTATGGATTGAATATATGCAGGTTATTGTGGTGTTGAAACTTGGAATTAAGCGTATGTATAATGAATTTTTTGTAATTTGTTTATCCATATGTATTAAGAGTTTTGTCACTAAAATTGACAAATGGGGAGATTGTTAGAGCATAGCTCGGTTGAACCCACCAAGCGTTGGTATGTCTAGTTTAGTTGTCATATTTTAGTGAATTAAAACTCATAAAGAGTCGTTTGATATACTAGAGACAACTTTGTATAGGTTAGGCTAGAAAGATTAGGATTATGAGACATACAAGTATTACTCGAAGACTTGAAGAATGTGAAGAAGTAACAAGCTACATCGACGACATCATCCTTCCTCTTGAGGTTAGTAATATTGTGACTTGAATTGTTTCATTCCTAATGTATATTTCAAGTCGTGCTATATTGAAAACATAAATGCGAAGCTGTGAATGATTATACTCTCGTAGACATAATGTTAAGGAATTAGAATATGAAGTATAACACTTATCTTTTGAACTTTGTATATAAGACATCGACATAATCGCATGAATGCTATTGTGATTATGTGTATGGGTAAATGTGAAGAATTTATCCTAGGAAACAATGTTTACATTCGTTTAAAGGAAGTACATTCATGAACTTGTTTTATGAATCGAAAGGGAAATCGCTAGGCTTATTGGTATTGTTATTCATTGCATATCTTTGGATTACCAATATGTGTGAGTTAGTAGAACCGATCATAACTTGTTATGCATCTTGGTAAAACTAGTCACAATGCCTGACTTATGTATTGGTATGACTTTTATTGGTGTAACCGATCCTAAGTAATCACCTTAGAATGGTATGATCGATATTTATAATTGGTGTAACCAATCCTGGTAATTGGTATGACCGATCACAAAAGAATTATAATCGATCCTTGTAATTGGCGTAACCGGTCCTGGTAATTGGTGTAACCGATCCTAGTGACTAGTATAACCGATCACAAGTAATACCATGAGAATATGGTAACCGGTCCTGGTAATTGACGTAACCGATCCTGGTAACTGATGTAACCGGTCCCAGTAACCATATTAAGGTAGAACTGATCCTTGTGTTTGGTAAAAACGTAAACCCATGATTAGTGAATTGATATTTGATCAATCACATAGTTCTTGGAAATCAGATGAACCAATTCTAAACTTGTTTGGAAGTGTGGTATAATCGGTTCCAAGATTGTAAATATGAAAAAGGATTTACAAACAAATAAGATGTCGACATACTTTGAACATGTTCAGTAACTCTTATCTTTTATTGTTCAAAGATATTCCTTAATAACTAAAGGAGATCGGTTATTAGTTTTATATGCTTTTAATTACCAGCAATTAAAATGCATATCTCTGGAAAATAAAAATTGGTAATGTGCACTTACTAATTGGAGATTTTCTAGTAAGATTTCGGTTAATATTGGATAGAGCATTTCCAGGAATTATGAAAACCGATTTGGACATTTATTGCATATCTTAAGAATATTTCGGTTTTGGAAATTCCTTGGTGTCCAAACTTCCTTGGTCTATAAATACCCAAGTTTGCATTTCGAGGAAACTATCCTAAGAGCCAGCAAAACTACCTTGTTGTGTTGTTACTGGTGGAGCCGTCTATTCGGAGAGGAAAGTACCTAATTAGGCGAAATCTCTTTCGACCGCTCGTTTAAAGACTTCTGTGGGATCAAGAATCTCTACGAGTACCGTTGGTGGGAAACTAGATTATTGTAGTATTATTAGTTTTTGATTTGATTTGATTGACTAACGGTTGTTGAACTTTGACTGCACCTAGTTTGTTTATTCTTGAGAATCTTCTCTTCTGATATAAGATTCACTCAAACTAGATCGAAGTGTCGACGGGATCTTTAGAACTGTTTGTAGATCTAAAGACATCTTGTGATAATCCATTGTTAACAGACTCCTTTATGTGCGTGATTGATCACAAGAGATTCAAGTTGTGGTGTGCAGGTGTTTATTCAAGATTAAAGAAGATTTGAAGACAACGAAGATTTCTTATTGGTTTCATAATCTTTGGTGTGCACAAAACTTGATCGGCTGGGATCCAACTATAATCAGTTTATCTTTAATAGATTTGATTGATTAGTTGCGTAGATCAGCATCACTATATAGTATCTTGGTAGATTCTATATTTGATTGCATTATCTAAACTCTGCTACTTTTGTAGTTGTTGGATAGATAGATCTAAACCCGACAAAGGAGTTTATTGGATTAAACAGAAGAGCCTTTGTCTAACTCATATCACTGAGATTGAATAGAGTTGTTCTAGGAACATATTTGTTGTTCCTTTCTTGTTTGGAATAAGATCCAAAGGAATTGTTCCAGTCGTGCACTTATCGAATGTCGGAAGCGCGAGGATACTTGAAGAAACTAGGTGAATTATAGGTTTAGTTGCTTGGTCTCAACTATACGAAGTTGGTTTGATTTTGTATAGCGGCTTAATTAGAGAGTATTCAATTGGGTAGGTCCGGGGTTTTCTGCATTTGCGGTTTCCTCGTTAACAAAATCTTGATGTGTCATTTACTTTTGTTTTCCGTAATTATAATTGTTGTTACTCCCTTCATCCCAAATTAACAGTCCTAATTGACTTTGTTAAGATATTAAGGAAATCCTATAAAATGTCGTGACTAACCCTTGACTAGCCCTATTTAACATTATGTTGTTACCAAAACTAAAACTAATAGTATTAAAAATTATAAATGGATAGTATTATGTTTATTCCTTCAAACAGTATTATTATTTTAGGAAATATTTTAAGAAAATAAAATTATGGAGTCCATAATTAGAATGGGATGTAAGAATAAGTAGAAGTTTTATTAGGAATTTTATAACTATCCATAAATGTTTTTATTCAAAAAAGGAATGACAATTAATACAAAGGTATTGAGTAGATTGTTTTCCTTATATATAGTGATAATATTTAAGATTTTGAATTAAGTTTATATGCAATTCAAAAGGGCTTGCGGCGCAGCTTGTTGCTCGCTTGCCTACTATGTAAGAACTTATTAAGTTTTTTTATAGTAAAAATGATTTTATAATTATAAAAAATAAAGGGTATATTTGATAGTTTGAGGGAAAAGTATGTCTATAAACAAAACAGACAGATAAAAAAAGACATACCAAAGTAGAAATTAGGACAGATAAAAAAAGACAGGGGGAGTATTATAATTTAAAGTAAACTACACAAACGTTAACTCCGTATTACTTGATAGTGATCCTATAGAGTTTGGTTAAGTCCGAACCTATTATCAAGTAATCACACTTTGATTGTTGTATTGTCTCGATCTTGTATCCATAGACGATCACACAAATTGTGAATACCGATTCGTTGTATTGTCTCGACTCAGTCCATAAACAATCACTTTCGGTAAGAGGACTTATAGGTGGAAAAGTTTAAGATTGTGGTATATTTGGGTACCCTCATCTTTTCAGTAGTCACCGTCCATATGGATAAAACATATAACAATGGTTATTCATCGGTCTCAGAAACATTCGTAAAAGAAGAGTCATCGTTAAAGGAAACTATTTTCTTTCGAGGAATATGATTTTTTTTATTTATATAATACTCATTAATGATGCAGGTCATGTTTACAAAGTAACATTAAACTCTCCCAAGTGTTACATATTTATTAGTTTAGGGTCCGGTTCCAGCGAATTCATCGCACCATATTCTGGTGATTTGAGTGTCATCGTCTCGTTGTTTTCTTGAATGCACGGTAATATTATAATCTTCTTTCGTTCATTTTGTCTTCCTCCGATATTATTCGTTGCTCCACAAGCGCTTGCTTCTCGTTTCTTTTCCTTGTTATGCATTTTCCTTTTTCTTTCCACGTTGTTGTATGCTATAATGATTTTAACCCACCTTTCTTGTATTCCTTCGTTTTTCTCCTCACTTGTCTACTGACACACGGTAAAAATGGTTCCAAAGTGTGTAGTGAAAAAGCGGGGGTCTAACAACCACACCCAATATTTCGCTTAGCAATCTGTATGGACTAACTCCAATATACTTTAAGAGAATCAACTAGACAGTCATACTCAATCTTAATAAAAGTATATCAAAGAGTTATATCTCACTTTCTCGATTAAATACTTACTCAAGCAAATAGAAATATGCGAGTCTAATTGAATACAAGAGAAATCACTTGAATGGTACCAAAGACCAATATTCAAGGATCAATCAATTTCAATCAACAACCAAAGGTTGGATTTCCCAATTGATCGATTCAACGCACAACCTGTGATATTTCAATTATATAACAAAATATAATGCGGAAAATAAATAACACGAGACACCAGAAGTTTTGTTAACGAGGAAACCACAAATGCGAGAAAACCCCGGGACCTAGTCCAGATTGAACACACACTGTATTAAGCCGCTAGAGATACTAGCCTACTTGTTAAGTGCATATTTTGCATACATTTAGTGTCGAATCCATGCTAGTATTTGCTATATTTTCTTGTGAATTATTGTATATTACGTGTGTTTTTCTCTATTTGTGTTTTATTAGGTGAATCATCCGAAAGAAGCGAATTGGCACTTAGTTGTGCATTAAAAGAAGTTAGCCGCAAGCGGAGAAGGGTCAAAGACCAAGTGGAACTCGTTCAACTCTAGGAGTTCTTGCTATCACCTTGAAGAGGACGAAAAGACGAAGCCAACGCCGGAAGAATGAGCTCATTCCGACATCGTATGAAGAAGATATAGGCGAAATAAGAAGTTAGGATTGTCAGTTCCCCAAACTGGCCAGCTTACCAAGAATGAAGCAGAATTTATAAAGGCACCAGCAGGATTTACTACGGGCTAACCTTCTTGTTCAACACATTTCCGGCCCGGTTCGGCCGTCTGGCTCTTTATCAGAATTCGCTACACAGAGAGAGAAGCTTGATTGTTGACAAGAACTGCTATGCTGGGAGTTGTTGGCAGTTGATGGTGATTCTCATGCAAAGAGATGGACGAGCTTGATATGAATTGGCAGAGAGAAGGAAGAACGTTCTCGCCATTAATTGTATTCTTTGTTCGAGCCTATGGTGATGATCGAAATGAAGATGGAGAAGGAACGAGAATGGGGTCATTTTTTGCTATTCTCGATGGAGTTGAAGCTCAAGGATTGGCTGCTGTTGTTTTGAACTGCAGAGAGGATGGAGTTTTCCATGATGTCGAAGTTACGGAGAAGAAAAAGAGGCTCATTCTGATGGCCTGATTTTGAGCTCAAGATGTGAGCTGCTGCTGCTATAACTCGAGAAGATCTCATAGAAATATGGATTGCTTCCATCGTTATTGAGCTTTCTTTGTGAGGTCTTTGTGATAATGGAAAGAATGGAGTTGTGATCGGAAGTTGTATGAAGTTCAGAGCTCGTGATGTTAAGGAGTTGAACGAGCAAAACAGGGAACAACGTCTGCTTTGCCATGATCAGTTGAGCTGTGGTATCCAGGAATGAGAAGATGAACTCGAGTAGGAATATGGATGATGTTTTTATGGGCAGTGCTCGGTAATAGAGAAGAAGATGTAGACGGAGAAGGCAGTGAGGAGCCGAGAGGTGCTGGCAGTGATGAGAAGAAAAACAGGGATGAAGAGAAGCTTGCGAATGCCATGGTTCTGCTGTAATGATAGTGGAAAGTCTGTTCATACCATGTCAGTGACGAGACTGTATGCTGGCAGTGATAGAAGAATGGGGCTCGCTGTAAAAATCTCAGAGAAGAGGAGTTGAGCTGGCTTTAGTTTGCCGTCGATGGAGCTTGGCAGATGTGCTCGTAATGATGATAAAGCTCGAGAAGATGGAGAACTGAGAAGTAGGCAGAGATGATGAGAAAAGAAGGAGCTGAGATGGGTTTCACAATGATGGAGAAGCATATGGTTTTCACGGAGGGCCTGGTATAAGTGAGTTGCTGCCGGAAAATATACAAAATCCAGGGAAGAAAAATACTCACTGATAGATGAGTATCCGTGGGTTACCGACGAAAAAAAAATGAAACTCAGGTGAAAAATATATTCACGGAGGTTGATATGTCCGTGAGTATGACGAGAGAAGATAAAAATCCAGCAGAAAATTTCGCTCACGGAGGTTCGTCCGTCCGTGGAAAATTAAGAAGAGCTGAAGAGTATGCTGTCGATTAGAAACCGACAGGCCAATGTGATTGAAACGAAGGAAGTTGGGCCGGATCTGCTGCACTTTAGCGCAAGCCCAATGGGTTGTAGCCATTTTATGCACGACCATGCCTTGGGCGTGAGTTGTTTTGGCAATTTGGAGAGTTTTGGCAAGCTACTTCAACCGGGATTTGGCGCACGGGCATAGCCACGATTGGGACACCTATAAAAGAGATGTTTCTACAACTTCTAAAATAGATAAAAAAATTTTATCAAGTTTTGGAGAGGAGAACTCAAGAGAAGAAAAGCTAGGGTTTTGGAGCGATTCATCACCGTAACTATTTCTTTACCATTTTATCATATGAAACTCATGGGTTTTGTTAGTAGCATGAGTAGCTAAACTTCTTAGTGATTGGGGATGAATTCTAAGTTCTAGACATGATTTGAGTTATTATATAAATCTATTTTGAAGTTCTTCACATGATTATTGATTGTTTTTACTAATTAGAATATTTATGATTGATTGATAGATTGTTTAGGTGGCAAACTGAATTAATTTGTCGATTCAATCAAATGCTAGTATTGAGTTAGGAGATAAGTAATAGTCGAATAAGTCATACAAAAGTAGAGAACACAAGACCTTGCAGAGGGATTCTGTGTAGTGATTGTGTGTATAAACAACACTAGGAAGTGGACCTTGAGCTAAGAGTCTAACTACTATGATCAATCTATAATTCACAAAAGATAAAGCATTCGGACAAATTACACCTTGAGTGAGCTACTACTAGGTGGTTTCGAAGAATAAAATCTGGTATTGGAGAGCTTCCGTATCCAGTGATTTAAGGAATTTAGGGGATAGCACTGAGCTAGCTGTTATTCCACGGTTGGTAATAATTTGTGATTAATTGTATTAATGGATGAATATAATAACTTGATGACGGTTTAGTAACGAAGAAGGATTCCCTGATCATATTTCTCTCCATTGCTTGCAAACTTTATTACTTTCAATTGCTCTGTTATTTACTTAGAATCAAAAACAAACCCCCATTGTGACACTTTTTGACAACTAAATCTCCCTGCTCTTCGTGGGAACGAACTTGACTTCCATTATATTATTTTTAATTGAGTGGAAATAAGATATTAATTTGATTGCACCTACGACACGCATCAAATTTTGGCGCGCTTCTTAGGGAGCAGTCGGTAGCTTTAGTTGTTATTTCTTTTTGTTTTTAGTCTTATTTTTAGTTTTTGATTTATCTTTTTGAGAATTTTGTTTCAGGTACTTAATCTCTGGCATCAAAGGATTGGAATTACCCAATGTGCGGAATTCAAACTCACAAGGGAACGGTACTACAAGCACGTCCACAGTCGCAACAAGAACCCTCTACTGAAGAGATGGTTAATGCGCGGCAGAGAGATCCTCCACCTCCGGAGAGGAAGTTAGGAGAGTTAACATCTCCATGCTTAGATTCGCAACCACTGTGCATTTCAATCACTAACCCAGTGGAGATGAAGTCGAATCTACTTCATCATCTACCAAAGTTCAAGGGACATCAGGTAAAAATCCAAATCGACACCTTCAACGGTTCGAACACGATGACAAGTCCGAGGCATACAACCGCGAGCGAGAGATATGGCTATTCTACAAGCTTTCCGTTCTCATTGTGAGACTTAGCGAGAAGAATGGTTGTATTGTCTTCCTCCAGGAGTGTTACAACATGGACTCGAGATGAAAAAGCTATTTACTGGAGAAATATTTTCTGCTTCCAAAGCGGCATCCGTTCGGAAGGAGATTAGTGGTATTCTACGGATGTCGGGGAGTCTCTATATGAATATTGGGAGAGATATAAGAAGTTCTTTGGCAAGCTGCCCACACCATAATATATCCTCAATACTTATCATTCAATACTTCTACGAAGGATTACTTCGAAACAGAGGAATTTGATTGATGCGGCTGCCGGTGGTTCACTTGCGAGAAGACAATCTCATGAGGCAACCGGTTTAATTGAGAGTATGGCTTCTAATGCTCAACAATTCTACACGAGAAACAACTCTAATGTCGGAAGAGTTAGCGAGATGGGAGAGTACGCACGGTCGAGCAACGGATGAACAACATAGAAAAAGTAGTACAACGAATGGCGCGATAATTATTCCTTCTTATGAAGAAGAGTACGAACGGTGAATCTTTGTGTTCCCTAATCGAGAGGCCAAGGTATGATCCCTACTCTAATACTTATAATCCAGGTTGGAAAGATCACCCAAATTTGAGTTATGCAAATCGGCAAAAGCTGCGGCTCCTAATCCTTATGGGCGACAGAGTGGTTTTCAACAACCACGGTTTCGACCACAACCTCCACCTCGGCCTCAACAACGGACTCGAGTTCCAGTTTAGAGGAGATGATGAAAATAATGATGCAAAAGCAAGATGCCAATGCTCGGCGTCAAGATACAATCCTGCTGAGAAACAAGACATGGCTATAAAGGACTTGCAACTTCAAATGGGACAATTGGCTACAGACATGAATGAAATAAAAGCACGAGAATTCAGCAAAGTTGCCATCACAACCTTTTGTGAATCCAAGAGCGAACGTCAATCTTTGTGACTTTAAGAAGTGGGAAGCAAAGCGAAGAGCCAAAACAACAAGAAAAGGTTAGTCACGACTTGGAAGAGGAAGTAGAGGTGGAAAGCTGTTCCAAAGGAAAAGCCAACCTCGGTGGCCAACCTAAGGACACAGTTCCTACTTTTACCACACCACCTCCTTTTCCTAGTCGTTTTGCCAAGTCAAAGAAGCAAGCTCTAGACAAGGAGATTATGGATATTTTCAGCAAGGTGCATATCAACATTCCATTTATTGAGGCCATCGAACGGTACCCGGGTATGCCAAAGTTACGAAGGATTTGTGTACAAGGAAGGAGAGGTTGATTGCTAACGAGATCACTCGGGTAGGAGAAAGTGCTTGACTATGTTGCTAAAGAAGATGCCTGCAAAGTGTAAATATCCTGGTGGTTTTACGGTGCCGATTACTATTGGTGAAAAACGGTTCGGCGTGCTTTACTCGATTTGGGAGCTTCCATAAGCGTGATGTCAGCCGATGTTTATGATTCATTGAATCTGGGACCTTTAAAGGAGACAGGGATTATCATTCAATTAGCTAATAAGTCTAACATATATCCTAAGGGACTCGTGGAAGACGTGGTGGTTCAAGTGAATGAATTAATCTTTCCGGTTGATTTCTTTGTTGTGGATATGCAGAATGGGGATAATTGTTCGTCTACTTCATTACTTCTTGGGAGACCATTTATGAAGACTGTTAAGACGAAGATTGATTGTGATCTTTGGGACACTCACTATGGAGTTTGACAAAGAGGTTATACGCTTCAATATTTTTGAAGCCATGCGTTATCAAGTGATATCCATTCGCATTTTGTTGATGTTATTAGTTCGTTAGCACAACAGATGTTTGATTTGAATAGAGAAGATGAACTTGAATCTGTGCTACAAAATAACATTGATTTGGACGTCCATGGCATGCCTAACTTGGACGTTGATATTTCCAAGGAGTTTGTTGAGACATGTGGTGCTTTAATGGCATCACAAGAAGTTAGAAGAGGTAATATTTCATATATCTCATTACATCAGAATGATGAAGTTCCTTTACCTTACCTTGTGCAGGCACCTAAATTAGAGCTGAAACCTCTACCCGATCACTTAAAGTACGCTTACTTGGGTGATGGGGAAGAGCTTCCAGTCATTATTGCAAAGAATCTCACGGCAATACGGGAAGAACGCCTCCTTAGGGTTACGAAAGAGCACAAAACGGCTATTGGTTGGACAATAGTGACATCAAAGGCATTAGTCCAGCCATGTGCATGCATAGAATCCTTATGGAAGATGATATCAAGCCAAGTACGTGATTCTCGGCGTAGGCTTAACCCCAATGATGGAGGTCGTGAAGAAAAAGATCCTCAAATTACTAAGTGTGAGGGTGATTTACCCAATTTACGACGGCAAATGGGTTAGTCGGTGCAAGTGGTGCCTAAGAAATCGGTGTCTTTGTTGTTAGAAATCAAGATGATGAAGTTGTTCCTACAAGAGTTCAAACAGGATGGCGAGTGTGCATAGACTACGAAATCTCAATTCGGCAACCCGCATGAGATCACTTTCCTTTGCCTTTCATTGATCGAGATGTTAGAGAGGTTAGCGGGACATTCATATTATTGCTTTTTGGATGGTTATTCGGGCTACAATCAAATTTTATTGCATAGGAGGATCAAGAGAAGACTACTTTCACTTGTCCTTTCGGTACATTCGCATATAGAAGAATGCCATTTGGTCTTTGCAATGCGCTTGCCACTTTTCGAGAGATGTATGGTTAGTATATTTTCGATTACGTGGAAAACATCATTGAGGTATTTATGGACGACTTCAGTGTTTATGGTGATTCATTTGATATTTGTTTAAATAATCTTGAACTTGTGCTTAAAAGATGCATAGACACTAATCTTGTTTTAAAGCTGGGAGAAATGCCACTTTATGGTAGACCATGGAATTGTACTTGGCCACATCGTGTCCTCTCAAGGGCTCGAGGTAGACAAGGAAAAGATAGACTTGATTAGGAACTTACAATACCCCACTTCGGTGAGGAAATTCGTTTGTTTCTTGGTCATGCGAGGTTTTTATAGGAGGTTTATCAAAGATTTCTCCAAAATCTCAATGCCGATGTCTTGATTGTTGCAAAAAGAGGTTGCCTTTAACTTCGACCGGGAGTGCAAGGATGCCTTTAATAAATTGAAGGAATTGTTGACTCTTTTGCACCAATTATTAAGTCACTTTGGAGTTTGCCGTTCGAGTTAATGTGTGATGCAAGTGATTATGCGATCGGAGTTGTTTTGGGTCAAAAAGTAGACAAGAGGTCACATGTGATTTATTATGCATCAAGGACCCTAAATGATGCTCAAATCAACTATTCCACTCTTGAGAAAGAGTTGTTGGCTATAGTATTTGCATTAGAAAAATTTAGAGCTTATTTGGTGGGTACTAATGTGATTGTATATTCGATCATGCGACACTACGGTATCTATTGAAAAAGAAGGAGGCTAAGCCAAGACTCATACGTCGGATTCTTTTCTTTGCAAGAATTCAATATGGAAATCGAGAGATAAGAAAGGTGTTGAGAATACGATTCTTGATCATCTTAGTAGACTTGTTGTTTCCGAAGAAGAACTCCCCTTACAGGATCGTTTTCCAGACGAACAACTTTTCTCGATTGAAGAATCAACACCTTGGTATCTTTGATATAGTGAACTATTTGGTTACAAGGCAAGTACCTAGTACGATGTCTAATTTTCAAAAGCTAAAGCTTAAGAAAATAGCCAAGCGGTATGTGTGGGATGAGCCCTACTTGTGGAAATATGGTCTTGATCAAATTATCCCGAGTGTGTGTATCAAACTACGAATTTCGAGTCAATTTTATCTTTTTGTCATTCTTACGCTTGTGGTGGTCACTTTGGTGCAAAATGTACCGCTCTCAAAGTCCTTGAGAGTGGCTTTTATTGGCCTACCCTATTTGAGGATGCATATGCTTTTTGCAAATCTTGTGATAGATGTCAACGAACGGGCAATCTAGGTGCTCGAAATCAAATGCCACTCAATCCTATTCTCACTGTCGAGATTTTTGATGTGTGGGGCATTGATTTTATGGGTCCTTTTGTTAATTCGAATGGAAAATTTTATATACTTCTTGCCGTGGATTATGTTTCTAAATGGGTGGAAGCTAAAGCCACCCCTACTAATGATTCTCAAGTTGTTTGTGAGTTTGTGAAGGAATATATTTTCTCTAGACATGGTACACCAAGAGTGGTTATCAGTGATGGAGGCTCGCACTTTAAGAAATCCTTCCATGCTCTCCTCAAGAAGTACCACATTACACACAAGATTGGTACACCGTATCACCCACAAACTAGTGGGCAAGCTGAAATTTCAAATCGTGAGATTAAGTCCATCCTAGAGAAAACCGTTAATGCTACACGGAAGGATTGGAGTTATAGACTCAATGATGCACTTTGGGCGTATAGAACATCATATAAGATACCGATTGGTATGTCTCCATATCGGTTGGTTTATGGCAAAGCTTGTCATCTCCCAGTTGAACTTGAGCATAAAGCTTTATGGGCGGTAAAGATGTGCAACATGGAGTATGATAAAGCGGGGAAACATAGGCAACTACAAATCAATGAGCTAGAGGAGATACGTAATGATGCTTACGAGAGTTCTCGTATATACAAGGAAAAGACTAAGCTTTTCCACGACAAGATGATTTCTCGAAAGAATTTTGTTGTGGGACAGAAAGTTCTTTTATTTCATTCTCGTCTTAAGCTATTTCCTGGTAAGCTAAGGTCCAAATGGATTGGACCATATGTTGTTACTAATGTTTATTCTCATGGTGCAGTTGATATCACTAGTCTTAGAGATGGGACTACTTCTAAGGTCAACGGCCATAGATTGAAGCCATACTATGAAAACATCGCTTATGTTAATGTGGAGGAGATAGATCTTCGCGATTTGCTCCCTCTGGAGGAGTAGTAAGGAGAATGCCAAGTCGGGCTGACGACTTTAAACCAAGCGCTAAATGGGAGGCAACCCATAGGTTTTGTATCTTAAACCCTTCTATTTTTGTTTTTTATTGTTTTCATATCATATTTTCATCCCCATGTTTAATTTCATTGAGTCCGGAATCTATTTTAGAAGAAATTATAGACGAATACCTTTTCGTCAGAAAACTTCAGACTGCGCGTAGTTCAGTCCAGAGACCATAAATGTCAGACCGTTTATCGAAACACTGTGCCCTTTTGACACTTTGTAGAAAACACGTATATGAACAACTTTTGTGAAATGAAGTTTTTCCAAATTCCTTATCAATTTGCACAGTTTTTGCGTTTTATATGCTGTTACGTCAGAATTCAGAACTTTCGGTTTTACACATTGAGGACAATGTGAAGTTTAAGTGTGGGGGAGTATTTGGCATATAGATTTTTTGTATATATTTGAATAAAACCTCCAACTTGTAGAGATTTTAGAGTCACTAGCATACTTCTAGGTATGTTTACATAGAGATTCTGACCGACATAACTGAACTTGGAAGTGTAGGGAACTACATTCGGATTTCTTACGAATTGGAGTGTTAAATAATGGATTTAATCATGCCGGTGATGCAAATTAGGAGCAGAGAGAAATGCATTATTAGAGTTGCTGATCAATCATTAGTGGAGACTACCCATTTTCATATCAACCAAGGCACAGACCAAATTTTCTTTGTAGCTGACTAAAGAGCTTTCTTTTGAGTGTGTGTCACCGTACGTTAATTCCGGGTAGAATGGTGAGCTATCCAACCTCCCACCAATAGAAGCACTATTTTTGATCTCTTGAGTGCTAATTTTGTCAATCATAAGGGTGACGTCTATAGACGAAAACCACCTTCTTGTAGTTTGATTTGCAGTTAGCACCATTCTCTCTCTCGACAACAACAGATCCATAGAAACACCATCATCATCAACAAGTGGAGCGACATCAAAATTTACAAGGAAAGTTGAAGACGTTTGAGGTTTACAAGCAACAATACAAGGAAGAGCGAAATTTCATATTCAAGTAAAGCAACATATACATGAGCAGATTTTTATATACATGTTGAAGACTTACACATAAAGAGCGGAATTCTATATCTAAGTATGAAGACTTATTACTAGAGCGAAGAAAATCAAAAGATGAGAGTTATTGAAGTTTATGATACGAATGCATTACAAGTTGTGAAGATCAAAGTGGTAACGTACTTCTTTCATGGCCATGTTAATTTTATTTCATATTTATTGTTTTAGTTGCAATCTCTCTTCAAAAAAAAAAACAAAAACAAAAAGAAAAAAAAAAAAAAAAAAAAAAAAAAAAAAAAAAAAAAAAAAGAAAAAAATATATATATAAAAATATATATACAAAGAGATTTGCATTTAGGTTGTTATTTGTTCAATAAGGCCATGTGGAAGAAAAATATATAAAGAAGTTTCAAGCAACAAGGAAATTGAGGAAAAGAGTACAAATTGTCGACGTTCTATAAGTTCAAGAGTTTATCATCCACAGTTGAAGACCGAAGACGAAGACCAAGAAGATGAAGAAGACGAGCCAAAGGAAGACGTTTCTATTGGATGCTGTGAGAGTGGTGCTTTCATCATGGAAATCAGATGTGAAGGTGGTAAGTACTCTCATCCTTGCTATAATGGTTGATTTCCTTTCGTAGAGATCATCAGAAAAATATCTTTATTTTCCACGATTTTGTGGAGTCTCCAGAAATACTTCGGAAGGTTTCCTTCCCACCATTCAACGTGTGTAGGATTCTCTCTTCATTCCTACCTGCACACATGTGAGACCCATAAAAAAGCCGTCTTATTGAGTGCAATTATCATAAAATCCTTTTAAGTGAGGCAGAAGTCGAGGCGAAATGCTTATTGATCGCTCTCAAACACGCATTCTCTCATTATGGTGTGGTTATTTCTCACTCAAGATTTAAGAATGAATATGTTCTTTGGTATTTCTAACTTCTTATTACTAGCATGCGAAACTCTATGTCCTCATAGCTCTTTGGATGCTTGGGAAGGCTGGAACGCTTTGAAGTTGGAGTTGGTTTTGTGGGTATACCTCTCGTAAGCCCTCACGAGACTATAACTCGTCCACTAGGGACACCTAGGGGTTTAAAGGCCTGTTATTCATGCTAAGAGTAACCGTATCCTCGGCGACATGGAGTTGTTGTATTTTAGATAGTTTGCTCGAGGACTAGCAAAAGCCAAGTGTGGGGGAATTTGTTAAGTGCATATTTTGCATACATTTAGTGTCAAATCCATGCTAGTATTTGCTATATTTTCTTGTGAATTATTGTATATTACGTGTGTTTTTCTCTATTTGTGTTTTATTAGGTGAATCATCCGAAAGAAGCGAATTGGCACTTAGTTGTGCATTAAAAGAAGTTAGCCGCAAGCGGAGAAGGGTCAAAGACCAAGTGGAACTCGTTCAACTCTAGGAGTTCTTGCTATCACCTTGAAGAGGACGAAAAGACGAAGCCAACGCCGAAAGAATGAGCTCATTCCGACATCGTATGAAGAAGATATGGGCGAAATAAGAAGTTAGGCTTGTCAGTTCCCCAAACTGGCCAGCTTACCAAGAATGAAGCAGAATTTATAAAGGCACCAGCAGGATTTACTACGGGCTAACCTTCTTGTTCAACACATTTCCCGACCAGTTCAGCCGTGCCGGCTCTTCATCAGAATTCGCTACACAGAGAGAGAAGCTTGATTGTTGACAAGAACTGCTATGCTGGGAGTTGTTGGCAGTTGATGGTGATTCTCATGCAAAGAGATGGACGAGCTTGATATGAATTGGCAGAGAGAAGGAAGAACGTTTACTGCCATTAATTGTATTGTTGTTCGAGCCTATGGTGATGATCGAAATGAAGATGAAGAAGGAACAGAATGGGGTCGCTGCTGCTATTCTCGATGGAGTTGAAGCTCAAGGATTGGCTGTTGTTGTTTTGAACTGCAGAGAGGATGGAGTTTTCTATGATGTCGAAGTTACGGAGAAGAAAAAGAGGCTCATTCTGGTAGCCTGATTTTGAGCTCAAGATGTGAGCTGCTGCTGCTATAACTCGAGAAGATCTCATAGAAATATGGATTGCTTCCATCGTTATTGAGCTTTGCTGTGAGGTGCTGGCAGTAATGGAAAGAATGGAGTTGTGATCGGAAGTTGGATGAAGTTCAGAGCTCGTGATGTTAAGGAGTTGAACGAGCAAAACAGGGAACAACGTGCTGCTGCCATGATCAGTTGAGCTGTGGTATCCAAGAATGAGAAGATGAACTCGAGTAGGAATATGGATGATGTTTTTATGGGCAGTGCTCGGTAATAGAGAAGAAGATGTAGACGGAGAAGGCAGTAAGGAGCCGAGAGGTGCTGGCAGTGATGAGAAGCAAAACAGGGATGAAGAGAAGCTTGCGAATGCCATGGTTCTGCTGTAATGATAGTGGAAAGTCTGTTCATACCATGTCAGTGACGAGACTGTATGCTGGCAGTGATAGAAGAATGGGGCTCGCTGTAAAAATCTCAGAGAAGAGGAGTTGAGCTGGCTTTAGTTTGCCGTCGATGGAGCTTGGCAGATGTGCTCGTAATGATGATAAAGCTCGAGAAGATGGAGAACTGGGAAGTAGGCAGAGATGACGAGAAAAGAAGGAGCTGAGATGGGTTTCGCAATGATGGAGAAGCATATGGTTTCACGGAGGGCCTGGTATAAGTGAGTTGCTGCCGGAAAATATACAAAATCCAGGGAAGAAAAATACTCACTGATAGATGAGTATCCGTGGGTTACCGACGAAAAAAAAATGAAACTCAGGTGAAAAATATATTCACGGAGGTTGATATGTCCGTGAGTATGACGAGAGAAGATAAAAATCCAGCAGAAAATTTCGCTCACGGAGGTTCGTCCGTCCGTGGAAAATTAAGAAGAATTTGAAGAGTATGCCTGTCAGTTCCGAGAAACTGACAGGCCAATGACAGTTGAAACGAAGGAAGTTGGGCCGGATCTGCTGCACTTTAGCGCAAGCCCAATGGGTTGTAGCCATTTTATGCACGACCATGCCTTGGGCGTGAGTTGTTTTGGCAATTTGGAGAGTTTTGGCAAGCTACTTCGACCGGGATTTGGCACACGGGCATATCCACAATTGGGACACCTATAAAAGAAATGTTTTTACAACTTCTAAAATAGATAATTTTTTTATCAAGTTTTGGAGAGGAGAACTCAAGAGAAGAAAAGCTAGGGTTTTGGAGCGATTCATCACCGTAACTATTTCTTTACCATTTTATCATAAGAAACTCATGGGTTTTGTTAGTACCATGAGTAGCTAAACTTCTTAGTGATTGGGGATGAATTCTAAGTTCTAGACATGATTTGAGTTATTATATAAATCTATTTTGAAGTTCTTCACATGATTATTGATTTTTTTTACTAATTAGAATATTTATGATTGATTGATAGATTGTTTAGGTGGCCAACTGAATTAATTTGTTGATTCAATCAAATGCTAGTATTGAGTTAGGAGATAAGTAATAGTCGAATAATTCATACAAAAGTAGAGAACACAAGACCTTGCGGGAGGGATTACGTGTAGTGATTGTGTGTATAAACAACACTAGAAAGTAGACCTTGAGCTAAGAGTCTAACTACTAGGATCAATCTATAATTCACAAAAGATAAAGCATTCGGACAAATTACACAGAGTGAGCTACTACTAGGTGGTTTCGAAGAATAGAATCGGTATTGGAGAGCTTAGTATCCGGTGATTTAAGGAATTTAGGGGATATCTCGAGCTATTTGTTATTCCACGGTTGGTAATAATTTGTGATTAATTGTATTAATTGATGAATATAATAACTTGATGACGGTTTAGTAACGAAGAAGGATTCCCTAATCATATTTCTCTCCATTGCTTGCAAACTTTATTACTTTCAATTGCTCTGTTATTTACTTTGAATCAAAAACAAACCCCATTGTGACACTTTTTGACAACTAAATCTCCCTGCTCTTCGTGGGAAACGAACTTGACTTCCATTATATTATTTTTAATTGAGTGGAAATAAGATATTAATTTGATTGCACCTACGACACGCATCACTACTACAAACTAACTTCGGTCTGGACTGTAGTTGAACCCCAATCAATTTCACACTGATCCAAGGTACAGTTGTGCTCCTTACGTCTCTGATCGCAGCAGGATACCACGCACTTGATGCCCTTATTTGATCTCACCCACAACTAAGAGTTGCTACGACCCAAAGTCGAAGACTTTAATAAACAAATCTGTATCACACAGAAAAGTCTACGATAACAGATAAATCTATCTCCCACAAAAATACCTACGAGTTTTTGTTTCATCTATTGATAAATCAAGGTGAACTGGAACCAATTGATAACCCAGACTTATATTCCCGAAGAACAACCTAGAATTATCAATCACCTCACAATAATCTTAATCGACTAGCGAAAGAAGATATTGCGGAATCACAAACGATGAGACGAAGATGTTTGTGAATTCTTTTAATCTTGCCTATCGGAGAAATCAATCTCAAGCCAATCTTACGATTGTACTTAGTACGATAGAAACAACAAAATCAGATCACGCAACTACAAAGAAAATAGTTGGGTATGGATTCACAATCCCAATGAAGTCTTCAAGTCGTTAACCTACAGGGTCTCGGTAGAAACCTAAGGTTAAAGGAGAATCGACTCTATCTTATACAACTAGTATCACACAGGAGGTGTGGGGATTAGATTTCCCAGTTGCTAGAGTTCCCCTTTATATAGTCTCTCAAATCAGGGTTTGCAATCTAAGTTACCTTGGTAACAAAGCATTCAATATTCACCGTTAGATGAAAACCTGATTAGATTCAAGCTAATATCTTTCAACTGTTAGATCGAAACTTATCTTTTTACACACAAATGAAATGCACGTTTATTTAAGTTTGTGTAACCGTACCCAAACATGTACACTTAGTTGGTTCAACAGTAGTTAACCTAATGGTTAGCCATATGAGCACTTTCATATCAACCATATTCTTCTTTACCATAACTAGTTCAAATGACTCAAATGAACTAGTTAGAGAGTTGTTCAATTGCTTAGATCTTATAGAAGTATACAAGACACGATCGAAGCAAAAACGATTTGATTCGATCGAATCGATTCATGAACTTTATAGCCACGGTTTGCAAATACGCATTCCTTAGTTTATATAAGTTTAAGTTCACGAATAATCGTTTTTAAAAAATAACCAACTTAAATACGCATCTTGATACAGCGGACTTAAGTACCGGAATAAGTTTGTTTTCGGTTCACAAACTCCGGTGATTTTCACGGGACGTGAACTTAGATGGTGCGCGTCTTTGGTACGCGGACTTTAGTTCCGGTTTTCCTGAGCAGCAAAGTACGCATACTTTGGTTCAAGGAATAAGGACTTACACACGTATGAGTTATCACACAATGTTTATATCCAACAATGGTTATATATTCTAAACTCTTATTTTAATCTTTGAAACATTCTTAGAGGACGTTATATAGTTGTTGTTCACAAACCATTTTTCGTCAAAGCAATTTTCAAGTAATTGAAACTTAATATGACTTTCGTCACTAGTAAAGATGAACTTGGCCAAAGCGAAAGCTTACCAACACATATTTTAAGAAATAGATAGGCGAGATAAACTCGGCTCGAAATAGCAAATGTGTATAATCAAAGTCTATATAGCAATACGACTTTTGTCTCAAGATAGGAGATAGAGTAGATAGACTTTTGAGTGATAGATAAGTTCAAGTCTCCACATACCTTTTAGTCGATGAAGTTCCACCAGTTCCTTGAGTAGTTCTTCGTCTTTGTATGATGATCGCCATGGAGTCTAGAGCTCAACTACACTTTTTATCCTAGTCCGAGACTTAGCTATAAGTAGACTAGAAATCAAGAATTATAGTTTTGATCACTAACATTGACAAACATGTTTGAGATAACAACGCATGCGAGTTCGACGGAGCAGTGCTCTAACAATCTCCCCCATTTCAATTTTAGTGACAAAACTATCAATACATATGGAATACAAAAATAAATATAGACTTTTGTAGCTTCTCTTCCACATGCCTGATCTCCTTGGTTCTTCAACATTACTCGAAATCTTCGTCACTTCCAAGTACTCTAATGATTCCAAAGGTTGTAAGTTTAGTATCATCGTTGTTGAAAATCAGTAGCCATAACAATGAGAAAACAAGAATTCTCAATCATTGTTACACAGCATCAAAGTTCAATTGTATCACAACTTCAACAACAATATTATGGTGATATGTATCACTCCCCCTTAGTCAATACTCCATCTCACTTGGAAACCACTCCCCCTTACATAATGATCCGAAAACCATATCTATTTGTAGTGTGAACTACACATTAATTCCCCCCCTTTTTGTCAATAAAATTGGAAAAGGTACGAAAACTAGCGGGATCCTAATGAAATTTCTATAGAGACATTTCATGACCAGAAGCAAGCACTTATCAACTTTTTAGACGCAATCATATAGCCGAAGCTAAATGCTTTCATCAAGGAGTTTATAAAGATACAAGATAACTCCTATAATATTCCACAGTCGCACTCCCCACAAAGATTTGGAAATTAAGCACAAGTTCAATTAAGAACTCTCCCCCATAAAATGTCATTCCCGAAAGAACAACAAAGGCGAACTTGCTTTTAACAAGAAAAAAAGGATTTCTTTTGGATAAAACCAAATCACATGAAAACATGAATTTGTATCCAAAATATTCAATTAAATTAACCACAAGAGAACCCATGATTAATACAATCGAAAAATAACAACTAAATTAACCGCAAGAAAACCCATGATTAATTTAATTTGAATACACAACCAAATTTACCACAACAACATGATCAATTCAATTGGTCATGCTCAACATAAGAGAACTTACGGAGCAACAACTAAATTAACCACTAGAGAATGATCAATTCAGTTGGTCATGCTCAAACATAAGGAACCTTACGGAGCAACACAGTATGAGCACACAAATGTGGATCGGAGATCGACCAATACTGCGGAATAAACAAGGATTCATTCTATTTTTCCATCACTATTTTCACAATGACATATAATAGGCTTAATCCCTGTAAACAAAAGCTTTATCCTTTCTTCCATCAAATCAATGACATAAAAGGCTTTAACTTTTATAATGTCAAAAGTTCATTCTATCTTCTATCAATACTTTCATACCAACATAATAGAGATAACTTTTGAACAAGTATGGGATAGTCACAGGTTCACGGACATAAACAACATATCCCATAACAATTTGCAATATATAAAACCATAAAATCTAATACTGCAAAAATTAACCTTTGTCCTTAGAAGGTAGAATCAATCTTTTTCGCACGGATTTACACCAAGAATAGCTACCAAAGGCGTATAAAAATATTTTCTTAGCAAGGAAGAACATACAAAGTCATTAACGACCATGCACCATAGTTCACATAATGGTTGTGAACTTTCAAGAATTCCATAGCAATGCGTGCTACTGCCCATTCTTGAACTTCTTTCTTTGTGATTCACTAACAACATTCTTGTAAAGCTACAAAATAGATTAGAAGAGAGTTTATCCAAGAATTCAAGTGCCCAAGTCCAAGAGAAATGGAACAAGTGCGACGAAACGGAGCAAAACACTCAAAAAAAAGAGACAGGACAAGGACCATTCTTAACTCATCCAAATTCAGTAATTCTCATCTCTATTTTGAAGAGAATTTAAAGAGGAAGAGAATTCAAAAAGAATTAGGTCATTCCGAGTTCGGACGAAGAAGTTACATCCAAAACAAGTTTACCGAATATCGACGTTAAGTATGCATACTGGTTTGCAAACGAATTTTCATGACCTGGGGGAGTATGCAAACGGATATGCGTACTTAAACCCCTGGATTTTGATTTTAAATGATGTTATGCATACCTGGTAGGTGTACCATGAAGTCCAAACATCCCGAACTACTATTTTCAAACCTAAACGTTTAAGAACCTTAAACACATATCAAGTTAGGTAGAAATTAACAATAAGCAAGGTACATGGATCATTATAAGTACTCTAAGCAAATAAAAACACAAATCTTGCTCAAGTTTATAGACATACCTTTTTAGATGAATTCAGTTGAATTCTACAGCCTTACCGAACATAATCTGTATGCCCCAATTCTCGTGCTTCCCTCACCGTATACATAGCAGGGCATTCCTTGGTGAGGATGCACTTACAACACAATCAAGTTGTGTTGGGGTGAACAATGTCTTGCTCACCACAAGTGACCTTTGGATTATCACGAAAGAGATCGCTTTTAGAACCTTTCACATCCAATTCCATTTTTCCAAAAAACTTGTTAAGTTCCAACATCATGGATACTGCCTTCTCCATAGTCATGGAATTTTCTGGAAGATCATTTCCTTTGCACACTCAAAGCATCATCGACTTTCTTTGGTACCCACTTATGAGTGCGTTTAGGAACAAACAGAACCTTCTTCCCATTATTCTCTTCAAGATTTCTCGGAAGAGAATTGGGTTGACTATTATTTTGCAAGTTAGTCTTTCTCCAACTGGGAGCATCGGATCTTGTCTTCGTCTTTACGAAGTTATCCTTTTCATAACCATTACGATTGTGAAAATGATTTGTATGACGTTTATAAGCAAATCTAGATTTATCACAGCACTGATTCATTTGCCTAAAGGTTGGACAATTACAACCTTTAGCGTTAAGGGGATTAGTCTTAACATATGTTCTTGGTTTCACAACTTCTTGTGATGCCCAAACAAGAACATCATGAAGTTTCTCATTCCTTATTCTTAAAACGACATCTCCTTTCTAGGTGACCTTTATTTCAATAGTGGCAAACATAAGGAATGTTCTTACCTCGATCCATGTGTGCTGACTTTAGAGGTTGATATACTTTGCTGTCTCACACTAATGTTATTAATGGTGAAAGATTCTGGAAAACATAGATGATGAGATTCGATTGTAGTAACATTACCAAAAATTGTTGTCAAGCCCAAAATATCCAGCTTTTGTCTTTGAAATGCAATTAAGATTGCCATGCTAATATCTGCATGAAGGAAGTTTATCTTAATTTTGTTTTGCGTTAACTTTCCTTTTAAGGAGCACTTTTTGTTGCTAGCAATTCCTTAAAGTTTAACCTTTGCTGAAACTTATAAAGATAAATATTCTGGTTGGAAATCATTATAGCTCACTCGAGGGAGTACCTTAAAATTAACAATTTTTAAAATTTTTCTTCTCTGATCCTTAATTGCATCCAGGGGAAAGTGTACTTTCCTTGGTATATGTATTTCACTTTTGCCATGTTCAAGAACATGTTAAAGGAACATTCTAATTGTGTCTATGGTAACCTTTTGTCGAGAAGAATCTTATAGTTTGGGTAGTTTCTTCCTAATATTGCCGCAGCAAGGTGCAGCAAAAGGCCACCAGTTATGACTTTACTAGCCTTGACAAATTTTACCGCTTTGCTACTACTTGGAGCATCTATTCCCTTATAGCCGAATCCTCGTGTATCACGATGATTTTTACTTGCTCTAGCATAGTGGTTAATTTGTTCGAACTAGTATTGAACTTTTTCAAGTCATCTTCCAACATCTTGATTTTATCAAGAGCAGCAGCTAAATCAGCCTCATGACGTTTTTCTCGAGCGAGAAAAGCGCTTTCTCTGTCATCAAAACTAATTTGTTGAGAGTTAAACCTTGCTTCAAATTATGCAAGTTTCTCTTCCAACGAAAAGTACTTTTGATAAAGATTATCATATTCATGTGACTTCATACGTAGGTTTTCCTCAGAATCCTTGAGGATCGATTCGTTAGAACGATTCGAAACATAAACACCTGCATAACATCTTCTCAATTTCTTGTTTTCTCGACATAGAGGAGTCAGAAGAGGAGTGACATGAGAAGTTGTCATCTTCTTCTTTTCCAACGAATTCAAAACTTTCACATACTCAGAGACTTCCTTATCAACATCTCTATCAATATCTGAATCACTTTCATCAGAAAGTTCATCCAACTGTTCTTCTAGGCGTGTTTCCCAGACTTCAACAATTTTTACATTAAGAGAATGTTTAGATATTGACTTAGATGTGACAGTTCTCTCAGGTGAATCCAAGCTTTGAGAATCATCTGGCAATTTCTGAACTGGTGCGTTATTAGAGATAGACTCGTCCATAATCAGATCGCTACAAACACATACTTATAAGGTATTTAATGTGTTTGCCTGCTCTGATACCAATTGAAAAAGCGGGGTTCTAATAACCACACCCAATATTTTGCTTAGCAATCTGTATGGACTAACTCCAATATACTTTAAGAGAATCAACTAGATAGTCAGACTCAATCTTAATAAAAGTATATCAAAGAGTTACTTTCTCGATTCAATACTTACTCAAGCAAATAGAAATCTGCGAGTTTAATTGAATACAAGAGAAATCACTTGAATGGTACCAAAGACCAATGTTCAAGGATCAATCAATTTCAATCAACAACCAAAGGTTGGATTTCCCAATTGATCGATTCAACTCACAACCTGTGATATCTCAATTATATAACAAAATATAATGCGGAAAAGAAATAACACAGACACCAGAAGTTTTGTTAACGAGAAAACCGCAAATGCAGAAAAACCCGGGACCTAGTCCAGATTGAACATACACTGTATTAAGTCGCTACAGACACTACCCTACTACAAACTAACTTCGGTCTGGACTGTAGTTGAACCCCAATCAATCTCACACTGATACAAGGTACAGTTGCGCTCCTTACATATCTGATCCTAACAGGATACTACGCACTTGATTCCCTTAATTGATCTCACCCACAACTAAGAGTTGCTATGACCCAAAGTCGGAGACTTTAATAAACAAATCTGTATCACACAGAAAAGTCTACGGTAATAGATAAATCTGTCTCCCACAGAAATACCTACGAGTTTTTGTTCCGTCTTTTGATAAATCAAGGTGAACATGAACCAATTGATAACCCGGACTTATATTCCCGAAGAACAACCTAGAATTATCAATCACCTCACAATAATCTTAATCGACTAGCGAAAGAAGATTTTGCGGAATCATAAACGATGAGACGAAGATGTTTGTGACTTCTTTTAGTCTTACCTATCGGATAAATCAATCTCAAGCCAGTCTTACGACTGTACTTAGTACGATAGAAACAGCAAGATCAGATCACGCAACTACAAAGAAAATAGTTGGGTCTGGCTTAACAATCCTAATGAAGTCTTCAAGTCGTTAACCTACAGGGTCTCGATAGAAACCTAAGGTTGAAGGATAATCGACTATAGCTTATACAACTAGTATCACACAGGAGGTGTGGGGATTAGATTTCCCAGTTGCTAGAGTTCTCCTTTACATAGTCTTTCAAATCAGGGTTTGCAATCTAAGTTACCTTGGTAACAAAGCATTCAATACTCACCGTTAGATGAAAACCTGATTAGATTCAAGCTAATATCTTTCAACCGTTAGATCGAAACTTATCTTGTTACACACAAATGAAATGCACATTTATTTAGGTTTGTGTAACCGTACCCAAACATGTACACTTAGTTGGTTCAACAGTAGTTAACCAAATGGTTAGCCATATGAGCACTTTCATATCAACCATATTCTTTACCATAACTAGTTCAAATGACTCAAATGAACTAGTTAGAGAGTTGTTCAATTGCTTGGATCTTATAGAAGTATACAAGACACAATTGAAGCAAAAACGATTTGATTCACTCGAATCGATTCATGAACTTATAGCCACGGTTTGCAAATACGCATTCCTTAGTTTATATAAGTTTAAGTTCACGAATAATCGTTTTTAAAAAATAACCCACTTAAATACGCATACTGGTACGCGGACTTAAGTACCCGGAATAAGTTTGTTTTCAGTTCACAAACTCCAGCAGATTTTTCACGGGACGTGAACTTCCGATGGTGCGCGTACTGGTACGCGGACTTTAGTTCCGGTTTTCCTGAGCAGCAAAGTATGCATACTTTGGTTCAAGGAATAAGGACTTACACACGTATGAGTTATCACATAATGTTTATATCCAACAATGGTTATATATTCTAAACTCTCATTTAAATCATTGAAACATTCTTAGAGGACATTATATAGTTGTTGTTCACAAACCATTTTTCGTCAAAGCAATTTTCAAGTAATTGAAACTTAATATGACTTTCGTCACTAGTAAAGATGAACTTGGCCAAAGATAAAGCTTACCAACACATATTTCGAGAAATAGATAGGCGAGATAAACTCGGCTCGAAATAGAAAATTTGTATAATCGAAGTCTATATAACAATACAAATTTTGTCTCAAGATAGGAGATAGGGTAGATAGACTTTTAAGTGATAGATAACTTCAAGTCTCCACATACCTTTTAGTCGATGAAGTTCCACCAGTTCCTTGAGTAGTTCTCCGTCTTTGTATGATGATCGCCATGGATTCTAGAGCTCAACTACACTTTTTATCCTAGTCCGAGACTTAGCTATAAGTAGACTAGAAATCAAGACTTATAGTTTTGATCACTAACATTGACAAACATGCTTGAGATAGCAACGCATGCGAGTTCGACCGAGCAGTGCTCTAACATGTAGTCCATTGATGTTGCGCACTAAGAGACTTGGCGTTGCATGATAAGGCCCTAATATCAACGACATAAAAGAAGCTCTGATTTTTTTTTTTTTTTGAATAAAGAAGGATATATTAAAGAAAAAAGTATTTAAATATGTACACAAACGAGCTTCAGAAAGCTCCCCAGCTAGGAATTGAAAACTTGATTACAAATTAACTACAATTTCCCATTGAAAAATAACCTGAGTGATAGATAAGTCTGAGAAAGTGTTTGTTGTCGAACAACGGAGGCAGATCGTCTCTTTGATGTTGCCCTTAATTTCCTCAACTGACTTCAAACGACCACCATGAAACCGTGAGTTTCTTTCCTTCCAAGTTTCCCACACTATTACATAAGGAATGAGCTGCCAAATTGTAGCTTGTCTTTTTCCAAACCTTTGAATTCTCCAGGACAGTAAAAGCGATTTAAACTCACCTGGCATTGACCAGTTAACATGAAGAGACCCCATAAAATTGTTCCACAACTGAGAAACCCAACTGCAATGGATGAAAAGATGATCCATGTCTTCATCAACTTCATTCAGAGTACACGGGTAGTTATTTGTGCTGAACACGTCTATGTTGTAGCATCATTCTTGTAGGAATTGAGTTGTGAAGAGCCACCCAACAAAGAAAATTAACTTTTGGTGGAATAAGCTTACATCTCAATAAGACAGAAAAATCTAAATCCTCAGGGACAGTCACCAATCTCTCATAACAAGCTTTTGCCGTAAAATTACCTGTCACTGTGTCTGCAATGTCGTTTGTAAGTGTTACATTCCTTGTGACATAACTTATCTCCAAGAAATCAATCCTTTCAGATGGGTCAAGTTCTCTACTGAACATCATCCTCATGTTATCGCCTAGAATATCAACAACCTTTGCATTTTTCTGCGTACTCAACTTATATAATCTCGGATACGAATCCTTTAGTGCTTTCTTTGCTACCCACCAGTCATTCCAGAAATGCACGTCTATACCATCCCCTAGTTGTATACTAGAAACCTCGTAGAATTCTCGTGCCTTAGAAATCTCCATCCACATACTTCTGCCTATTGTACCTGTAGGAATTATAGGAACCAAACTGTTTTCATAAGAGCCTTTTTTTTCACAAATTATCTTCCTCCAAAGTGCCTGCTTCTCCCTAGCATACCTCCAATGCCATTTAGCTAGCAAAGATTTGTTAATCTTAAATTCCTAATTCTCAGACCCCCATTCTTTTTCAGGTTACATATCTTCAACCACGAGACCCAACTCATCTTCTTTTGATCTCCATCTTCACCCCATAAGAATTTTCGCATAATTGAATTTAACTCATTCTCAACTGCAACTGAAAGCACCAAAAGAGACATATAATAAGTAACAACGCTTTCTAGTGCACTTTTGATTAGCGTTAGCCTGCCTTCCTTGTTGAGAAAAACTATTTTCCACGGTGCAAGCTTTTTCTTCATCTTATTTATAACTACATCCCAAACTGTCGTATTTCTCCTAGTGGCACCTATCGGCATTCCTAAGTATATAATCGGAAGAACATCTATTTTACATCCCAACTCCAATGCCAAATCATTCACCACCTCATCTGCACCAATGCTAGTCATAGAACTCTTATCTAGATTCAATTTTAGGCCTGTTAGAACCTCAAAAATCATAAGAACAATAAGCAAACCTGTGACCTCTTCTTTAGTCGCGTTTAGCATAACAATAGTATCGTCCGTAAACTGCAGGTGAGTTACCATTGTGCCTCCTTCCTTATAAGTTGAAAACCTGTAATCAATCCTTTCTGTCGAGCATCTTCAAGTAGACAAGACAATACTTCAACCACTAATAAGAAGAGAAAGGGTGACAATGGGTCACCCTGTCTAATACCTTTAGATGGCTTGATCCTTTCAGTCGCTGCACCATTCACTAACACCAATAACTGAGCTTCCGTAACGTACCATCTAATCCACTTGATTCACTTTGTACCAAAACCATTTTTCTCTAAAATTGCAAAAAGAGAGGGGCAATTGACATTGCCAAACGCCTTCTCCATGTCAATTTTGCAAAGAATACCTGGTCTTCTCTGTCTTATTCTGCTATCAATGCATTCATTAGCCACTAAAATACCATCTAAAATCTGTTTATGCTTCACAAAATCTCCATGTGCACTCGATATCAGTTGAGGCATAACCACTTTAATTCTGTCAGCCAAAATTTTAGATACTACCTTGTGGAAGCTACTAATAAGACTAAGTGGCATGAAGTCCTTAGGAGTAGAAGAATCTTCTTTCTTAGGTATCAACTTTATGAAAGACATGTTCAACCTCCAATCCGCTTTACCTACAGAATGAAAATCTTTAATAACATGCATCAGATCATCTTTCAGAATTCCCCAACAGCATTTTGTAAAATTCCATGTTGAAGCCGTCCGGACCTGGTGCTTTATTAGCACCACAACTCTTGATTGCATTGTACACTTCATATTCCTCAAAATCCCGTTCAAGCCATACACTTTGTTCATGGCCAATTGACTTAAAAGGGATATTATCAAAACTAGAAGATGCAGTGAAAAGATAAGTGCAATATTGTTTGATTTCATTTCTTATTGTGCTTTGATTAAAGACGTCCACACCTCCGATTTTCAGTTTTGAAATACAATTTCTCTTCCTCTTAGCAGAAGCAATTATATGCAAATAACCTGTATTTTTGTCGTCCTCCAGAAAACCTCTAACTTTTGCTCTTTGAAAAGCCATTCTTGCTCTTGTAATTTTTAGCTCATTTAATTTCAAAAGATCCTTAATTCTTCTAAATCATCATCAGATAAAGGATTGTCTTCTTTTAGCAAATTCAATCTTTTGATGTTATTATTCAGCTCATCTTCCTTCCTGTTAACATCACCAAAAGTTATCTTACTCCAACTTTTTAAGAAGAACTTCAAATTTTGCAACTTCCTGAAAAACACATAACTAGGTGTTCCTGTGTAGTCCAAAGAATTCCACCATAGTTCAACATTCTTGTAAAAATCTGGATGCTTTAGCCAATGGTTTTCAACTTTAAAAGAAAAATGGTACCTGAAATTTGGTTCCAAATCCAAGAGAATAGGATTATGATCTGAAATTGTTCTCACCAAAGCTGTTTGTAAAGCCAAACTGAATTTTGTATCAAAACGAGTGCACACTAAGAATCTATCAAGAAGACAAAGCAAAGTGCCTGGCTGTTTGTTAGACCACGTAAAAGCACCTCCATTAAGAGAAAGGTCAACCAATTCATGTGTAGTGATAAAATCATTAATAAAACCCATGTTTCTTACATCTGCTTTTCCCTTATTTCGTTCTGCATTGCTCCTAACAGCATTGAGGTCACCCATTACACACCAAGCAGCATCACTCCACCTTCTTACTCCCGCAATATCACTCCAAAATTCATCACTGAATGTATAATCACAAGGAGAATATACATTTGAAGCAACAAAAGAAAAACCCGTAACTTTGCATCTCAAAATAACTGATATTGAGTTAACTCCTTTCCTGGTACCCAAATTATCAAATTTATTAGAGTCCCAAATAATAAGTAGTCTACCACTATTTCCATTAACACCTTGAGACGAAAGAAATTCCCAGCCGAAATCAGAATCAAACCAGAGTTGTCGTACAAACCACTGAGACATGGCACTGATTTTTGTTTCCTGAATAGAGCAAACAACACACCGGTGAGCATCTATTAGATCCCTGACTGCAATTTGCTTTTCATAAGCGTTTAAGCCTCTAATGTTCCAGGTGATGAATTTAGTTCCCATTGGAAACCACCATCTCCCTTGAGCTTACATCTTCCATTTCTTCATTAGTATCCTTAGAGCCTTCTGATTCATTAGATTCACAGCTATCTTGAGCTTTATTCCCCTTTGCAATGGCTCAATATATATCTCTATACTTCAATAAGATTTCCTCAATAACTTCCTTTGCCTTTATTTCATCTTTCGAAGTAATGCCACCCAGTTTGCTACATAATTCAAAAACCATCTTAGAAGTCGAGAAGATTACTTCAGTAGAATCAATATTCGTGCCCTGAAGTTCTCCCAGGTTGATTACAATTTTTTTTTCCACCACATTGCAAAGATTAGCAGAAGGAATCACTTGAATTGGTAAAGTTTCATGCACAAAGTATGGAGAACTTATCACCTCATTAGCCATAACCTCAGTCTGACTCTCATGCAAAAACAATTGAAGGTCGTCAGCCGCAGCCGAGGAAATAAACCTTTGGTTTGCAGTCGAATCCAAATTCTCCACAGCAAAAATGGGAACACCATCTGCACATCCATTCTTACTAGGAGAAGCTTGGTCTACAGATTTTGGTAGCGCATCAACATGAATGGGAACCCCAACTCCACATCCAATATCACATTGAGCTCCACCAGCCTCTGCAGCCAAAATACTATCAATTAATTCCAGTCTAAATGGGGAGGGTACCTCGCCTACACATCCTGCACCATTTAAGACTTGAAACTGATTGACAGTAGAGATAATAATCCTATCCTGAGAACAACACCCCCTACCATTGTCCTAAAAAACTGAACTATTAATCTCCCTCTCAGTGATCTGATTGAGTCCACCATCAATCACACCATGAGAACCAAAAAAATAATGTTCACCCCCCTGAACATTTATTTCTGTGGACGAGCTAGCTGGGATTTTCGAGTTAGTCATTGAATTTGACTTGTTCTCCAATCCAAGGATTGAGTCTGTACCTCGATAAATCCGATTTAACTCGCCTGAGACCTTTCCGTGGGTTGACACCGTGTCAGAGGGATAAGTATAGTTTGAATTTGAAAAATGTTGATCAAATTCATTAATTATCTTAATATACTCCTCCATTGGTGCCCTTTCTTCGGATCGAATTTGAAGTCCCATTCGATCGGAATTGCCCATTTTTGGTCTCCATCTTCTACCACGGGAATCGCCGGAATATCAACAAAATTCCCTCCGACGGATATTCTGAAATTTTTTGAATTTGCAAGCTTCAACGAGCTAGTTGCAATCTCAATTAATCCGCCTAACGAATCTCCAATGGTTTTGAACAGCTTAGAACTCCAAAATCTTTTTGGAATTCCACGGATCTTTAACCACTTTCCAAGTTTAGTCATTGCCTGGATTGGGATAATAAGATCACGTGTTGGTACTGTCCTGACTGAAGTTGCTTCCTTCAATGAAGAAACTTGTTCCTTGTCACGGAATTGTGAGATATGAACAACAGTGTTATCCACTATAATCTTCCTTGGCTTCCACAGTTCAATCCAATATTCCTTATCTAGCATAACTTTCGCATTTTGTTCATCAATAATTTCCAGGTCAATAAAAGAATCCCACCTCAATTGTAATCTTAATTCCTTCGCCAATCTTTGCCATCTAATGAATCCTTCAACTCGAATCCATCCACAAAAGGCTTATGGTGAACATCCCTCAATGCTAATGCCTGAATGAAATCAGATTTAACAGGAATTGGCTGAGGTGCTTTCCTGATCAAGTTATTTTCTTTCAACAGTTGTTGAATTTCCTTACACAAGACAGCCCAATAATAACCTCCTTCACCCCATGGAATGCACAACGCATATGATCGATCAACATCTCCTCTTCTTACTCTTGAGATCTAAAATATCTTCCTGCTTCATTCTCCCTTACTTCACAAAGATAAGATGATTCACCTTCTCTTCTTGGCCATCTCCTTCTCTCACATGAGTGATCTCTTGCTTCCTCCAGTACATCCACTAGCCAACAAGCAACATCAGTTGGAAACTGAATCCAAGAATTGAATCCGTTCCTTTTTCTCTCATCTAATCTTAGTTCTTTAGATCCAATCGAAGCCAAAAAAAATTCCTCTCAAGGTAGAGCGTTTTTTTCGCTCCCTCTCTCTCTCTCCATAATATCAAAATTTTCTCAAAAACTCCAAAGAAGCTCTGATTACTAAACCCTCAAAAATCGTCAGATTGAGCGCCAAGAGACTTGACATTTTAGGATAGATTTCAAGATCTCTTCCACGTGACATTAGAAGATAGCTTCGATGGAAACAACTTCGAACACATTAGACTTGATTTTACAACTTCTTCCACATATTCCCTAGCTTTGATTCCGCCTAAAATTTGGTTTTATGAGTATCAGTTATTCCCTGCAATACACAAACTATACATTATTACAAGTTGGATTTATTTTGCAAGTACGTCCTACTCGAACTCGTCGTTTGCGTACAAATAACCACACAACTACATATATATTTCCGCCGTTTCAAGAAAATAGGTCAATCAGAGAAAGTGAGAGTATCACTTTTACCGAAACGGTTGTGTAGGCAACATAGAAAAACATAGTGTGAACACGGAAATCACGTAGGCATCCACATGTTCACAAACAATCTTTGCGTAAATTGAATACACGCATTAAGGTGTGAATATAGCATAAAATTCATAGATGGTGTTGATTCATTGATTCCAAACCCCGCGGGTTTGTCATGATCTCATCAACATCCAAAATGGTAGATCTAAGAAGTGAGCACATAAATGAAGATATATGAGTGCTAAATGTAAAGGAGACAATGATTTACGTGGTTCAGCACTAAGGCCTACATCCACGGGTCTGGGGTATTCACTATGAAGTAATGGTTACAAGAATAGTCGCAAGACTTTTGGTGTTCATCAAACCCGCAGGTTGATGCTCATACTTACTTCTCACTGATTTCTCTTCTATACTCTCGTTCTCTCTCTCTCTCTGTCCTCCCCCTTCAAGTTTGGTAAGGACATGTATATATATAGCTAATCTAAGTGGGTCCCTTGGAAAAGAGTTGTTGAAGTCTTATCTTCTTGTGTTCTGTGCATAATCCGCGGACTTCCTTATCATTCCGCGCCTTCTAGTGTTTCTGTGTTCATTACGCTGACCAGCCCTCGCTCTCTCTGTTGGTCATTTGACACGTGCCCTCTGAGCAGCATTAAATGCGAGTGGTTGGGGCGGTCCAGTCTGCGCCAGGCGGTGTCAGTCTTCCCTTGTCACGTCTGTGTCAGTTGGACCTTCCCCAGCCGTTGATTATGCCTCATCTCGTGATGAGGTATAGTGTAGCAGAGTAGTTATTTGGTGTTACGTAGGGATATCTTCCTTTGATACTCCTTCATCTTCGACCGTTGAACTTGACAGATGGCACGCCGTCTAGATCCAATGGATGCCCCTATGTGTCATCCATTTTTATGACGTGGCCTCCACGTGGGCTTTGCTAGTACACGTGGTGAGGGAGATAAATAAGTGTACTTACAATTTGCCCCTCTTCTTGTGACTGGGCGCCAGCTTTAGTTGGGAGAAGAATCGTGTATCACGTTTTTATCTCTCTCTTCATAACTTCTCCTAAAAAGGAGTTATCTGCATTTATTGTGCACGTTTCCCATATCCGGCCATAACTGCCCCTTGGGTAGTGGACAGTTTCTTTTGGTCCTATAAAAAAAGAAAAGGATGAAGGAATGTGAATTAAATTCACATTCTCTGTTTATCCTCTGCCCCACTTTCTTCTTCGCCTTCTTAACTTCTTCTGCCACCATTCTTCGTTGCCGCTCTATTCTGTTGTTCTTCTTTGTTGTTGCTTATTGAAATTCGGGTAGGATTCTTTATTTAGTTTACTCGCCATTCCTACCCTTGTTGAGTTCTTGATTTTCTGGTGATGAATCATGATGGGTTTAATCTTATGCATATCATGGAATTTGAAAGTTGTCGCCGCTGGCCGTGTGTTTTTCCGGCCACGTTTGATTCTCTTTTTCTTCTTTTGTGTTTGAGTAATAGCTTGAGAGCTTAAATGGTTGTAGATGAAATCTAGGGTTTTCCTCACGTTATTTCTTTGTTCTTGAGATTTTTTCATTTTTCGATCTTCCTTGACTCTGATTTGTACTTCTATTTGTGTTTGTGTCCGCAGATATGTCCGATCGTCCGCGGGTTCCTTATCAAACTCCTCCGTCAAGTCCTCATAGATCTCCTCGGAGGGATTCCAACATTAGGGGCGGAACTTCGGCTCCTCTTACGCGGGGTAATCCTCGGGATAGACGAACGTCCTCGTCCTCTGGTCAAAGGCCTTCGCTCAAAAAGGTGATCCGCCGCAGGGGTCTAGGTACGCCGTGAATCGTCCTAGAGATGGGTCTCCTAAGAGGCACAGAATCCGCGCATTTGAACTTCTAGATGTGCAGCCTCTTCGCGCCATGCCTCCACCGCGGACTAATCTTCCTTTGACTCTATCTGTGCCTAGTTCAGGCAAGTCAACTAAGAATCAGCCTTCGAAGAGGAAGGCTACGGAGATAGAATCTTCGGGAGATGTAGTTCCTCCTAAGAAGAAGGTAGCGGGTTCTGCGGAGGATGTTACGGGAAACGTTTACGAGGATGACTCTTCTGTTACCTTTCGTCCTTTACCTTTGGGTAATAAGAAGTTCACTTTCAGACACATCGATCTTGAAGCCTTCAAATTGAAGCACGGTCTTCAGTACTTCCAAGTGCGCTTTTATGCCCCCGATAAAGATATAACCTATGAGATGGTTACCAATTATCGCACGATGCCTTTCATTTATTGACGACCGTGGGTGCTTTCGAGGCTGGTTTGATGTTGCCTTTGTATAAAGTCTGGTGATGATTTCTACTACGGGTTTTGTCTAGCCGCGATACTGCTAAGAAGACTCATAATCGTGGGGTGCAGCAGTTGACAGGAAATTATCTTCGCCATCTCCGAGAATGCTATCTTCGTAGCAAAGGGCAAACGATGATGACCTGCTATACCCCCAAATTAGAAGAGGAGAAAGGGTGGTATACTCCTGAAAATTTCAACAAGTCCTTTGGAGATTATGTTAACGAGGAATGCACGTAAGCCGTGGTCTCGTGAGTCTGCGGAATATTGCTCTGGTAGGGGGAAATTCGCCTTTTGAGCGAGGTAAGTGATTCCAAAATGGTGAGGGTTCCTGGTGCTGAAGGTCTTCCTATTCCTGCTGATGAGAGAATTAAGCGTGATCATGACTATGAGTGGTCTGCCACTGTTCTTGAAGTTGTTGGTCCGTGGGCCTATGGTTGGGTCCCCGGACCCCATGGTTGGCAGCCTATGTTGATGAGTCCTTATCGCGAAGCCTCTCCTTCTCGTTATGCCCATTCTTGCCCTTGCGAGATGAGTTTTGGAGGTATGGATTTTGCTTACAATCGTGATGTTGATGATGCGGAAGATGAAGATATCTCCGATGCTAACCCTCCTACGCAGAGTGCTAATATTGCTAAGGTGTGTTGTTTGTTTTCTACGTACATATGCCCCTTCGTTTTCTTAAGTAATGTTGATTATGCTAAGGAAAGGAGATACAAATGGCTCTTTTAGCATTGTCTCTTTATCATTATGTTTCATTTTCATTATGTCTCGCAGGTGCTTAGAAAGAAAAAGATCAATCCCAAGCAATCGTCAAATTCTCCCACCGAAGATTCTACGCACTTCGAGGATGTGAACAGTCCAGTGGATGGTGACGAGGATGTTTCCGATAAGGAAGAGCGGATTGAGACTTCTCCGCCCTTTCAAGAAGGAAACAGTGTTGTTGGTGGGGGCGTCGGTGGAGGTGATGGTGATCAGGCCACTGGTGGTGGTAGTGGTGATCAGGCCCCTGGTGGTGTTGTTAAGTCAAGTGGGGCCGCGGGTATTGAGGTTGGTGAAAATCTGATCGCAGAGGATAGTGGCATTGGCCTGCAGCGGGCCGTTGTAGACAAGGGCAAGGGAGTTGCTCTTGGTAGTAGTGACAAGGATGGGGATACTTACTGTGAGTTCTCCTTTGGTAAGGTTTTATCCGGGGAACAATCTTTTGACATGGCCGCAGCTATAGGGCTTGTCTCGGATTTCAATCTGCTTTCCGCCGGTGATGATTGGGATGTTCTTCAAGGTAGCTGCGGAGGTGGGTTAGTACGCGGATATGATGCTGAGGTTTTGGTGGTTCATCCAGAGGGTTTTGTTGGCACTTCCTCCATTCTTTGGCGGGGCTTTGGTGCAAGGTAATACTGGTGCTTTACTTGGTGGAAGCCCTCAGATTCTTCCTCAGATGATTTCTCGTGGTCATTAACCGCGGATGGCGATGATGCTATTTTGGCTTGGCTTAAAAAGAAAGACTTGCTTGTCGTGTCGCATCCTGCCCCTGTGATTGAATGGGAAAAGAGTTCGGACTCTTTTACTCGCAGGCATATGGAGCTAACCTCTGAGGAGGTGGTAGATGGAGAGTGGGACAAGAATCTTGTGGCCAGCGGGATTGATCTCATGGTGAATCCTCCCTCTACTGTTGCGGGTATGATGCTATTGCTGATGGGTACCAGTACAGTTATCCCCAGCAGCGGTTATTGGAGGTTTGCCCTGCTCTCTCTATCCCTGATTTTACTTAGGTGTGTTATGTGAACTAATTTCCCTTTTTAATTGATAGATGATGAGGAATGAGTATTGCAACCATAATCTTTACCGGCTCTTCAAGGCTAAGTCTCTCAAGCTAGAAGCGAAACTCCGCCATCGTGAAGAGGTGCTTTCGAGTGTTGAAGTTGCGGCCTCTGCTAAAGATAAGGAAATAGCAGAGCTGAGGGGTCTGCTTAAGCGCAAGGAGCAAGCGGGACGTGGAAGAGGCAAAGCTGCGTTACGAGTTAGCTTCGGTCAAGGGCGGGTTAGAGGTGGCCGAGAAGAATTCTTCATCTATTTCGGTCTGCGTCTCCTTCTCTTTGATTATTAGATGTTCCTTATATGTTACGAGTTATCTTCTTCTTCCCTCCTCCCGCCGTACTATCTTGATGGGTGGAATCCCCGAGTTGATGTGGCTTCGGGGTGAGAGAATTCGTCAAAAGGTCGTATTCTTTGAGTTAGTTGAAAAACTCAAGAGTGAATCAACGAAATGGAATGCTCGCGCGGATGTCCATAATGCTATGGCCGAAGAATGGCGTAAGAAAAAGTTTTACTTGGTAGATCTGCAAAACCAAAATAACCATGACCGTCATTTATTCAACGGGGCTCTTTTATGGACGCGGGATAATCTTGAGAAAGCCCGCGGCCAGATTTCCGCTCTAGAAGTTAAGCTCAATGTCATGGAAGAAGAACTGCGGCAAGCGCGCTCTTCTCATCCCTCAGATGTGCGGGCTTATATGCAACGTCTTGCTAAGGAAAGAGATGACGCTAGGGCGGAATCTGGCGCTCTTAGTAATGCTTTATCCGCGTCTCGAGCTGATGTGGCCCGTCAGGTTGAGTATGAGAAAAACTTAGAGGTGACTATGTATCGTCTTAACAAGGGTTTGGAATCGAATAATGATGAGGTTAACCGATATCATCATTCGAACTCGATGCTTCGAGACGACCTAAGCGCGAGTCAGCATGCTCATAATCTTTCGCGGGTAGATTATGATAGGTTATCAAATGAATATGATTATGCGCGAAGCACGGGACTCGCGGTTTATCATTGTGAAGGTATACGTCTTTGTCATCGAGTGTGCTTTGTGTTGTATTTGTTATAATTGTCCTTTTTAATATCCGCAGAGCTCAAGGACAGCCTTCGAGCTGCGGATGGCAAGTTTGCCGAAGCTCGAGGCTAAGGTAGTTCAATTGGAGGGCCAAGTCAATTACCATCGTGGTCTAGCCCTGTCTCAGGAGGAAGCGCTGAAGCAAGCCAATCAAAAGGTGGACCATCTTTCCACTTCCCTAAATCAGGCTGAGATGAAGAGTGTAGCCATAGGCTTCGTGGCTAAAGCTTGGTTGGCGAAGAGATTAACATGACTCTTGGTGAGATTGAGTTGGATCTCAAGAAGAACCATGGGCTAACCAAGAATTATACTCGTCGTCCGTGCCCGTGCTCCCTTCGAGTTCTTCGGCCCTTCCTGCGGTGGTAGTGTTCCTTCGTCGTTGAAGGATAAACCCGCGGATAATGCTCCTTCTCGTAGATCATAGCTAGTATGCTAGGGATTGATCTCAGTTGCTTATCCTTTTTGGCGTTTTTGCTACTTTTCTTGCTAGGCTTGTAATCAACTGATGTGTACTAGATCAAACTTTAGCGTTTAAATCTGAATTTGAATTTTGTTGAATTAGCATCTATTGGCTTTACAAATCAAGTTAATATAATGATTAATTCCGTAGTGTTTGTAATCCAAGGATGTTGAACCTTGGAATTTGAGAAAGTGTATTGTTCGTGCAATTCCGTAGGTTGATATCCCCGGAATTGTCTTGTGACCTTGCGCCCCGTTCAGCTAATTCCTTGGCCAGAAGATTTATGAACGGTGGGGGGTCTGGCCGACGTTCAAGGATATATTCCATTGAGTTCGCGGCTTGTAATATTGCTCGGGTATCCCGTTCTGTGGGAAGTCACCCCCTGGTCGTACACTTATAGACGCTTATGGGGGAGTTCCGAGAGATTGCATGTGTATGCTTTGTGCAGGATATTCCCCGATATATTGCAGTGGGTATGATCCACGCTTTGTGCGGGACATTCCTCTTATTAAAGTATAATGCCAGTTCTTAATAATAGTAACTGCACAATGATTTACATGGTTCGGCCCTAAGGCCTACGTCCACGGGCTAACGATAGTGTCGATATTTTATTAAGATGTGACATGGTTTTCAATGTACATTCATATTACGTTCCTTTGTTGATCTTCCTATGTACAGATGGGTATGTAAGTAGTATATACATGTGTCTCATATGGTATAGGTTGTGGGTTTTGAATAAATTGAAATGCGTGTGGGTAATGAATATAATATGACACTTGAAGACGAAAGCTTGGATTGATTGAAAAGTTAAGGCGCGTTACTCCTTCATCGAGAGATAGAAACATGTGGACTTGTAAGTCAATTTTCTTCTTACGAAATGCATACGCAGGTGATAGATTACGGGTAGTATGGCTTGAGATATTTGGCATTCCACGGATGCATGAGGATTTCCCCTTTCAAATTACGCAGATAGTAAGATCCATTTCCTGCGATGTCGTGTATTACGTAGGGTCCTCCCCAAGTTGGTGCTAATTTTCCCCACTTCTTTTCTCATTTGGTATTGGGGAATGGTCCTTAACACATACTTGCCCTTCTACAAAATTCCTAAGTTTCACTTTTTTGTTATATTCTCTCGGCTAGCCTGCTTATTTGGTAGTTTTCCATTCTTTGCAGTGCCGCTTCTCTCCTTTCTTCGAGATCGTCAAGCTTTTCCAACATCATGTCCGTGGTGAGGTTCTTCTCCCATGCTTCTGTCTTTGTTGTTGGTAGTAGAATTTCCGTGGGGATTACTGCTTCTGCTCCATACGTGAGTAAAAACGGAGACTCTCCTGTAGCTGATCTTCGAGTTGTCCTGTATGCCCACAGAACGTTATGTAATTGCTCACACCACCGCCCCTTGTACTCGTCTAGTTGTTTTTTAAGGATAAGTGCCAAAGTTTTGTTCGTGGCTTCTGCTTGTCCATTGCTCTGTGGGTATATGGGGGTGGATTTGTTTTTTCAAATTTTGAGAGTGTCGAACAAAGAAGTCGATATTCTTTCCTTGCAAATTGTTTACCGTTGTCGGAAACTATCTCTGTGGGGATGCCAAACCCGCAAATGATATTTTGAAAAATAAAAGTAAAGACGTCGAATCACGAATTCTTGCCGGTGCCTTGGCTTCTACCCACTTGTGAAGTAATTCGTTGCCACTATTAGGAATCTTCTTTTCCCGGTCCCTGATACGAACGGGCCCACTATGTCGATACCCCATTTTGCAAAGGGCCACGGACTACCCACAGAGTTTAACTTTATGGCTGGGGCGTTGATTCGTCTGCCAAATCTTTGACATTCCTCGCACCTTTGCGCCATTCTGGCCGCGTCTCGGATCATGGTTGGCCAGTAGTAGCCCTGTGTCTTTGCCTTATCCGCAAGGGACCTCATTATTTGTGATTCCCCGCGTCTCCTCTATGGATGTCTTTCAAGATGCCATGTCCCTCGGATCGGGACAGGCAGCGACGAAGTGGCCCGAGGAATGATTTTCTGTATAAGGTTCCGTCTCTTAGCTCGTACATCCCTGCTCTGGATTGCACTTTCCTAGCCTGTTTGGTGTCCTGGGGGAGTTTCCCTTCCTCGAGGAAAGAATGGATTTCGATTCTCCAATCTTCTTCCTGACTGTAATCGTCGTCCTCATCTGCTTGTCGCATGATGTCATCGTTCTGGAAGTCGTCGAATATGTGCTATCCGATATCATCGTCAGAGATATCTTCCTCCCTAGACTTGCGTTGGTTAGCCGCGCACATCTCTTGGGGCTTGATGGATGGTTCGTATACTCTTGTTATCTTGATTGCTTTGACTTCCTCGTTCTTGAGCATGGCTGATATATATGCCAGGGCATCCGCGTGCCTGAGCTCCTTTCTACGCAGATGGCGGAACTTGATTTTTGGTATTTGGGAAATCAACGTTTGCACCAGAGCCATGTATGCCATTAGTGTCTCGTCGTACACATTGTATTCGTAGCCTATTTGCCATATGATTAGTTGTGAGTCACTTGTCAACCGCACTTCTTGTATCCCCATTTCAATTATCAAGCGGAGAGCATGGACCACTCCTTCGTACTCTACGATGTTATTTGTATGGCCTTCAAATTCCAATCGAATGCGTGTACGATCCTATCCCCGCGGGTGTGGTGATGACGATGCCTATCCCCGCGCCCTCTCTATTTTTGGAGCCGTCAACAAAGACCTCCCATTGTCGTGGGTTTACCGGTTCAAGAATATTATTTGGCTCCATTTTGCTTTTCTATTTCAGGGCGCCCGCGCCCTCCATCCTTGTATGCGCACCTCTTCTTCGTCGTCCAAAGGTAGGTCGCTAGGAAGTCTGCTAACACTTGCGATTTCTGAGAGTGTTGAAGCTCATAGTGGATGTTGAATTGGTCGAGGTACGTGCTCCATTTTGCTATGCGTCCTACCTTTCCTGCCCCTTTGAGGATGGCTTCTAAGGGTGCTCGACATGGGATACGTATGTCATGCGTTAAGAAGTAGGTCCTCAGCTTTAAGGTAGACCATACGATGGCTAAAATCAGTTGTTCGATTCTTGTGTAGTTTCTTTCCGCGGAATTCAGGGTCTTGCTGACATAGTAGATTGGCTGCTCCTCCTTTGTGTGGGTCCTGACCAGTACTGCGCTTACCGCATCGTCTGTTGCTGCGATGTACAATGCCAAGACTTCGTCAGGGTCTGGTTTCTGAAGGATAGGGATCTCCGCTAGGTATTGTTTGATGCCTAGGAAGGCTTCTTCGCATTCTGCAGTCCATTCAAATTTCGTCCCCTTCTTTAGTATGTTGAAAAAGGGTTTGCATTTATCCGAGGATCTCGAGATGAACCTTCCCAGAGCTGCTAGAGATCCATTAAGCTTTTGTACTTCTTTTAGATTCTTGGGAGATGGCATGTCTACTATGGCTTGGATTTTTGCGGGATCTACTTCAATGCCCCTTTTTGTCACCAGGTACCCAAGGAATTTTCCGGATGTTACTCCGAAGGTGCACTTCTCCGGGTTTACCTTCATATTGTGTTCTCTCATGGCTTCAAAGATGTCCCTCAGGTCTTGGTGATGGTTCTTCCTCAATCTGCTTTTTACGAGCATATCATCAACGTAGACCTCCAAGGTCCTGCCAATCCATGGCTTGAAAATGGCATCGACCATCCTTTGGTATGTTGCTCCCGCGTTCCGGAGCCCGAAAGGCATCCTCACGTAGCAATAGAGGCCGTGGGGTGTGTAAAATGCCGTATGTTGCTGATCTTCTTCTGCTAAAAATAGTTGATTGTACCCGGAGTATCCGTCCATGAATGATAGCTCTTCGTATCCTTCTACTGCGTCGACTAGTTGATCAATATTTGGGTAGTGGGTAAGCTGTCCTTGGGGCACGCTTTGTTCAAGTTGGTGAAGTCGATGCAGATTCTGACCCCACCACTCTTCTTTGGCACTATTACCATGTTAGAGATCCAAGTAGGATATTTGACTTCTTTTATGAAACCAGCCTCCAAAAGCTTTCGCAGCTCTGTTTCTCTTGCTTTGTGATACTCCGTAGCCACCTTTCGTATCTTTTGTCTTAGGGGTGTGCCGGGTTTAATGCGCACTCATGTTGTGTCTTGTCTTTGGGTCTATTAGGGCATGTCGAGATAGTTTCCAAGCGAAGATGTCCGCGTATTCCTTTAGTAGTTTCACCGGCGAGGCTTCGCGTTCTTCGTCCATTAGAGTTCTTATCTTGATCTTTTTGGATTCTCCTCCGTCCCTATGTTAACTTCCTTCACCGCCTCCAAGGATGTGAATGTGGGTTTTGGTTCCCCAAGGTGAGGAACTTTCTTTAATTGCTATTTGGTAGGCTCGGATTCTTTGTTTGCGAGAGCATCCTGGTTAGCGGTTGATGTTGATGCTTCCGTGTTCCCTACGGAGTTCCCCTTGGACAAGCTTTTCCCTGAGATTCCTTCCAAGTATTCATCGATGGCTTTGTCTTTGGATGTTGTCTTGTTCCGAGCCCTACGGGTTCTTCTTTTCTCATCTTCTTCATTGTTGAGTTGTATTTGCATTGCCTGGCATTCCTTTGCGGAAGCTTGATCACCCTTGATCTCCATTACTCCTAGGGGAGTAGGAAACCTAAGGTATTGATGGTAGGTGGCTGCGACTCCCTTAAGCTTATGGACCCATCTTCGTCCAATAATGGCATTTTAGGGTGAAGGCGCGTCCACCACACTGAAGCGAGTGTCAACTTTCATGGGACCTGCGTCCACCTGCAAAACAATATCCCCGAGAGGCTTCGTAGCCGTACCATTGAACCCATAGATGGTATAGTGCGAGGTCAAGAGTTGCTCGTCATTAAGCTCCATACGTTTGAAGGTATCGTAAAACAGGACATTTACGGAGCTCCCTCCATCGATGAGGATTTTCTTTATGTTGAATCCTGCGATTGGCAAGGTGAGAATCAAAGGATCATTGTGATCTTCCATGTCATCCTCAATGTCCGCGACCTCGAAGGTTAGAGGTGCGTCCATCCATTCTTCGTGATCTTCCACTTCTTTCCCGTCTAAATTGTAAAGCTCACAATAGTCTTCAAATTGCTTTCTCAATCTTTTCCCTATTTGTGCAGTTAGGGTTGGTTTTTTGCTTTCCGAGCAGGATATAGTATTCACCCAGCGATTTCCCTCCGGCAATTGGACATGTTTGCTGCGTTTGGTTCCGTCTTCTTGTGACCTTCTCTACATATTTTTGAGATCCCCGCATCTATCGGCTTTTGTATCATTATCTTGAGATTTTTGCACTTCTCGGTTGGGTGCCCGTAGAGAGCGGTGGAAATCACAGTACTCTTTGGATTCTTCCGAGGCCGGTGGTTGCTTCCCCTTAGACCAAGGCCAGTCTAAGTTTTCGCGGTCCTTGATCTCCTTTAAGATGCGTGAGTAGCTGGTGTTGAGCTTCGTGTAGACTCGGTCTTCAAATTTTCTACCACTTCTTTTGTGGTCGTCTTTCTGATCTTTTTCGCGCCCGCTGGGTCTGTTTGCTTGTTCCGCGGAGTTGGTCCGTGGAGGTCGTTGAGCCTGTGCTCTTGGGTTCTCTCGTTGAATTTCTTCCAACCTTGCATGTTTTTCGATGATGATCCTCAAATCTCCCTCTGTGGTTGGGGTGGTACCGTGGATTTCGACAAACAATGGGCTCATCCTGTCAAGTCCCCATTTGTAACAGTTAATACTCACCACGGGGTCCACATGTCCTATGGCTTGACATATCTTGTGCCACCTATCCGTGTATTCTCGAATGGACTCCTTATATTTGATTGCAAGCGAGAAGAGCTTGTCCATCCCTGTGTTCACAACCTTGTTATACATGTAGGTGGCCAAGAAATTTTCGGTGAGATGATCATACGAATCAATGCATCCTGGCTTGAGGTTATCAAACCAAGATAACGCGGAGCCTTTCAGGCTTGAAGGGAAGTATCTTCATAGTATAACTTCGTCATGGTCCCACCTGGCCATTACCCTGTTGTAATATCGTAGGTGGGCAGCGGGATCCGTGGACCCGTCGTAACACTTAAAGGATGGGACCGGACACTTCTGCGGAATGGTAGCCGTAGCCAACTGCCGTGCTAGTGGGGTAGTGTTGGCCTCCTTTATAACCTGTTCTAGTCTTCCACCTCCTTGCCTGGTCTTGATTTGATTGATCTCTGCTAGCATTTCTTCACGAAGACTCTCCATTGCAGGGCAGGTGCTCGTCCGAATGGAAGACCGCGTCTTCCTTGTAGGTTGTGACATCGTGGCCTCCTCTTCATCATAGTAGTCCGAAGTTTCGGATGGTAGTCCAGGTCGGACCTTCTATTGTTCCGCGCACCTCTTTGGGTATTCCTCTTTGATTGACTATCGCAGGATGTTTTCGAGGATCATCCTCCGGTCTCTATTCTGCACCGCAGAGTTAGCCTCGTCTTTCTTCGATTCTCTAGCTCCGCGCTTTGGAGGATCTTCTCTCTTAATTCTTTGGTTCTCTTGGGCTAGTAAGGCCACCGCGTCCGCGTATGTCTGGCGATTCCTTTTTAGGTCTTCTAGTTGCGCCAATATTTTGCGCAGATCGGTTTGAATCTTGATTTGGCGTTCCTATCTGTAACTGAGCTTGTCCCTCGGGGCCGCGGTATTGATTTCATCCACTAGCCGTATATCCGGCTCGATCATTCCGTAGGATCCTGCTTGCAGTTGTGCGTTTTGTTCATTGGTCGGCGGCATCCCGTAAGGAAGGTTGGATTACCGATTCGCACTCGCTTCTCGAGGCTCAGTGGGCCTGGTTGTAGCTGTCACTTTGGAGGCGACCACTTGAGAAGCTCCTACGTTAGGTGTAGCAGCTCTTGCCTCCGCGGCCTTCTTTGCTTCCATTGCAATGATGCCCGCATCTAAAAGTGATGTGCTTTCCGCTCCATTATGCGTCTTGTCCCCGGCTATGAGTCCTTCACCCTTCTGTTTGCTCCTTGTTACTAAAGACATAGTCCTAGGCGCCTCTTTTGAAGGTACCTTTGTCTTCCCTGTATCTTTGTTCTTTTCCATTGTAATATTCTGCAGAGAAAGCATGAAGGTAAACCGAGACAAAAAGTCCACGGGTTAGTTGTTAGTTCAAACTCGATTTCCTAAGCTCGATTTCTAGTGGCAAAGAGTGTATTCAAGCTATCGGTTTAGCGAATGATATGAAAAACACAGACGGATGTGCGGAATTAATTGGAATAAGGTCCATGGGTTGTTGTTTTGCAAAAAACCCAGATCTATTGGTGGAAATTATGTGTGAAATATTAGTTAAAACATAGATCCGTTGGTTAGAAGTTATACAACGCCCCAGATCTGTTGGTAGAAAATACAATGGACATAAATATGTGCGAAAAATAGCCCAAAACACAGATCCGCTAGTTAAAGGTTGTAAAAGACCCGGATCGCTAGTAGAAAGTACAAAGAATACAGATATGTGCGAAAAATGAGTTTAAACACAGATCTGTCTATGTTCTAAGTAAAATTTTTGAGGTAGAGGCTATAAAGCCACAGGAAAAGATAAGTCTGTTTCTAGCGCCATATTGTGAACACGGAAATCACGTAGGCATCCACATGTTCACAAACAATCTTTGCGTAAATTGAATACACGCATTAAGGTGTGAATATAGCATAAAATTCATAGATGGTGTTGATTCATTGATTCCAAACCCCGCGGGTTTGTCATGATCTCATCAACATCCAAAATGGTAGATCTAAGAAGTGAGCACATAAATGAAGATATATGAGTGCTAAATTAAAGGAGACAATGATTTACGTGGTTCAAAGACTAAGGCCTACATCCACGGGTGCAGGGTATTCACTATGAAGTAATGGTTACAAGAATAGTCGCAAGACTTTTGGTGTTCATCAAACCCGCAGGTTGATGCTCATACTTACTTCTCACTGATTTCTCTTCTATACTCTCGTTCTCTCTCTCTCTGTCCTCCCCCTTCATGTTTGGTAAGGACATGTATATATATAGCTAATCTAAGTGGGTCCCTTGGAAAAGAGTTGTTGAAGTCTTATCTTCTTGTGTTCTGTGCATAATCCGTGGACTTCCTTATCATTCCGCGCCTTCTAGTATTTCTGTGTTCATTACGCCGACCAGCCCTCGCTCTCTCGTTGGTCATTTGACACGTGCCCTCCGAAAGCATTAAATGCGAGTGTTTGGGCGGTCCCATCCGCCAAGGCGGTGTCGGTCTTCCCTTGTCACGTCTGTGTCAGTTGGACCTTCCCCAGCCGTTGATTATGCCTCATCTCGTGATGAGGTATAGTGTAGCAGAGTAGTTCTTTGGTGTTACGTGGGGATATCTTCCTTTGATACTCCTTCATCTTCGACCGTTGAACTTGTGGATGGCACGCCGTCTAGATCCAATGGATGCCCCTATGTGTCATCCATTTTTATGACGTGGCCTCCACGTGGGCTTTGCTAGTACACGTGGTGAGGGAGATAAATAAGTGTACTTACAATTTGCCCCTCACTTTTCCTAAAACGGAGGGAATATTATTATGTCGGCTTGAAAACAAAGATCATGCAATAATTGGTGGGCGTGGGCTTAGCGCCTTAACTGTTGAGCACACATCCTACTACCAAGTACCAAGTATCTATCTATCACACACACAGTGGTCACAGCCGGAAGTATATCGTACACACATGTGGTGGACGCGCACGCTAGGGTTGTTGGACAAATTGGGGGAGTTTTAAGGGGGTTTCGTTTCTTTGTTTATTCCGCATCCTTCTCTTTGGGGTTTGTTTTTGGTGTTCTTTTTTTAGGTCTTGAGGTTGAAATTCGATAACTGCTTTGGTTTGTTCAGGAGTCCTCTCTGATTGAAACAATTTTGACAAGGTTTGAAAAAAGAAAACTTGGATTGCAGAAGATAAAGGAAGAAAATTTCAATTATGCGATCTTCCTGGGCCGATTCTGTTGCGAACTCTGCATCTGAGAATTCAGCTGCTGGTTCTTCTCTCAATAACAACAACAACATTAATTCTCGATCTTCTTACGTTCCACCACATCTTCGTAATAGACCTCCTCCTTCAGAAAATCCTTCTCCTGCAGTATCAGGTTTCCCTGGTAATTCATCTGGTATTGATAGATCTGGTTATAGTGGTGTTGCTCCTCCTCCGGCTGGAGGTTCCCGATGGGGTGCTCCTAGGCAGGCTGATTTAGGGCAAACTGGTTACGGTGGTGGTGGTGGTGGTGGCCGCATTGGTGGTGGTGGTGGTGGGTGGAATAACAGAAGTGGTGGTTGGGATCGAGGAAGAGATCGAGAGGTTAACCCTTTTGGACCAGATGAAGAAATTGATGTTCCAGAAGAAACTACAGAAAATACTGGTATTAATTTTGATGCTTACGAAGATATTCCTGTGGAAACCAGTGGTGAAAATGTTCCACCACCTGTTAATACTTTTGCAGATATAGATTTAGGTGAAGCCCTAAATCTTAATATTAAGAGATGCAAATATGTTAAACCTACACCTGTTCAACGACATACTATTCCTATTTCTCTTGCTGGTAGAGATTTGATGGCTTGTGCACAAACCGGGTCTGGGAAAACAGCTGCTTTTTGTTTTCCAATTATCAGTGGTATCATGACTGGACAGGCTGCACAGAGACCACGAGGTGCTCGGACGGTTTATCCATTAGCACTTATTCTCTCCCCTACTCGGGAGCTGTCATGCCAGGTGAATGAATGAATTATCCTTGTTTCTGTTTTTCCATGATATTGAATTGTGGGCAGTTGCCAAAAAAATATTTGCTAACTTTTTTCTTTTTAATTATTTTTAAGATACACGAGGAAGCCCGTAAATTCTCTTATCAAACTGGTGTTAGGGTTGTTGTTGCTTATGGAGGTGCACCAATCAATCAACAGGTTTGTATTATTATTGTCACCTGTTGACTATTGATGTATGATTTTGTTGGTACTTTCTTTTGGGTCTATGACGCAAGGATTTCTCATATTTCATTTTGGTTATGTTCTTTGATTTTTGGTTTTATTATGCGAACAATGTCACTGTTAGTCTTTAATGTCACTGCCCCAAATCTCCTCGTTGGGAACTATTACACACTTTTTCCAAGGATTATTTTAAATGGCTAAATTCAAGCAAGTATGCCTGTTACTTGCTCGGGATCGCCAGTTTTTGGCCTTTCTTTTATTAGGTTTTTTATTTGGTGTCCACATTGTAGCTGTTTTGGTTAGTTGCATCATAAGGTGGATCTGAATCCTTAAGCCTGATCACATGGTGACATTTTTTTGAGCAAAGATGGTGGTATCTATTTATATTTGCAATTTAATAGGCCTGAGCCATTTTCTGACGCGGTTGTCTTTTTTGTGTCAGCTGAGAGAGCTGGAGAGAGGTGTTGATATTCTTGTGGCTACCCCAGGGAGATTGGTAGACTTGCTGGAAAGGGCTAGGGTGTCATTGCAGATGATCAGGTATTTGGCTCTAGATGAGGCTGACAGAATGCTGGACATGGGTTTTGAGCCACAAATTAGGAAGATCGTTGAACAAATGGACATGCCTCCACGAGGTGCAAGGCAGACCATGCTCTTTAGTGCCACCTTTCCAAGAGAGATACAGGTCAGTCTACGTGTTTATAAAGTTCCCTTATTCTGCGGTTGGCGTAACTTTTAATCCGGTTTGTGCTTAAATCATTTTAGACGTGGCGGTTCTTCACCTATCAGATTATATGAATGCTTCTGATAATTAGAGGAATTGACTGTGTTAATGTGGAAATAGCTGCGCAAAATTTGTTGTGAGATACCCAACTTTTGAAATCCCGTCTTATATGGTAGACATCCTTTCTGGGCTTTGGAACAGTTCAAAGTTCAACAATTTTTTACTGGAAGGAAAGATGTGGCGTTAGAAGCCCTCCTAGTTTTTCCAAATGCTTTGGAGATATCATTCTACAGTTGAACTTGCGTCATATATGGTTCCTTCAAAATCATATTTACATTGCTTATACACTTTGACCATATAATGCATATATAATTATTAGCTAAGATCATACATATCTTCTCAAATTCATCAGGCACTCTTTGAGAGTGACGGATTCTCTATGAAGCGATGTATTCGTGCTAAATTTATTTTTTAATTCACTCTGCGTAAACAAAAGCCTATTTGTATAAGTATACTGCATACTTGATGCAATATATGTACTAATTCTAATTGGTAATTGCCAAACTCTATGTTGTCTGTATTATTCCTTCTTGCATTGTACTGCACTATGTATTCATGCCTTTCTGATTACAATACCAATGTGTACATTCAATTTGGGTCATCATTTTTCATATACAATACAAAAGTATCTGTTTCAGATTTACTCTAGAATTTGATCAAATCATAATTACCTTATCCAGATCTATCATTATATATTGGGTGGGTTGAGTTAAATCATGGGGTCCAGCATTCATTAATGTAATAATATACCCAGTTGTTGAAGTTACTGCTCACTTTTTAATGTTCAAGATGTGCTCTTGATAGTCTTGTTGGAGAACCCTTTTCTCTTTTGCTTTTGTTCTTCTCTAAAATTAGTTTAAACGAACTAAAATTCGATCACACATTTTTTTAAGGCGCACGTATTTTCACTTTAGGAACAAGGACAACAGTTGTTGAATTGAATATTGGTCCTTCAGCCTGACTAAATATCTTTTCTTTGTACCTACTTTGAATTCATACACTGATCTGACAATCTTTATAATGTCTACTTGGTTTCTTGTGCAGAGATTGGCCTCTGACTTCCTCTCGAATTACATTTTCCTCGCTGTTGGAAGGGTTGGTTCAAGTACTGATTTGATCGTCCAAAGAGTTGAATTTGTTCTAGATTCAGACAAGAGGAGCCATCTAATGGATCTTCTTCATGCACAGAAGGCAAATGGAGCTCAGGGAAAGGTAGTAAGTGAAACTCTAATACTTTCAACAGTGTGCAGGATTTGATTTATCATTTCTAGAGATTTTCTGATCTTCATACAACTAGAATGTGCACATGTGCTTCAGTAGGAAAGCTATAATCCTTTTAAAAAGATATAATAGCAGCGCAGCTGAAAGTATATAAAGTTCTCTGTAAAACTTCATTCAATGCAATATCTCGTTGTAGTATAGTTGCTAGGATTCACTACAACAACAACAACCAAGCCTTTAGTTCCAAACAAGTTGGGGTAGGCTAAGTTGCTAGGATTTATTTGCTATTCATGTCAAAAAATTTATGATATATTTCTTCAGTAGTATTATTCATTATATGTTTGGAACTTGGAACTCAAGAGTAAAGTAAGAATTAAAGAAACACCAAAATGTACTACGTTACTTGATGCTTTATAGAGATTTAACAGCATATGATCTCCGTATGTTATTTCCGTTGTTTCACTGTTATATTCGTAATATACTAATCAGCTTGAGGGTAGGTCAACTAGAATATTGTAGTAAATAATAAAATACATTGATGTCAGTTCATGGTTGGAGGAGATGCACTTAAATGCTTGTCACACTTAAACTTCATATTTTAATGCTTCCTGATTCCTTGTCTATGTTTTTTGTGGTGTGCTGCAGCAAGCTCTGACTTTAGTTTTCGTGGAGACAAAGAAAGGAGCCGATTCATTGGAACATTGGCTGTGTATGAATGGGTTCCCTGCTACTACTATTCACGGGGATAGAACCCAACAGGTAAATATGGGTTCCTGGGAATACATTCTTTTACTGTGCATGTTGAATTCTTATTTGTATTTGCTACATAGCATCTTAAATATTTTCTTTTCCTTAAGTTGCAATTGTACTGTAGGTGCATAATCTTATATCTAAAAGCATGTTTTGAAGCTATGAAGTTGCAGTCATCTCTTTTTCTGTTCAAGTAGTCCATTAGCAATACCCACATTTTAACGTTCTCGATCCCTATGTCAGTCCTTGGTGTAAAATAGCCTGTACCAGGCAGGTTGTTACTGAACCCAACTCCCATCCCTTCGAATTGCATCTTCCTTTTATTGGTTTTCTTGGTCTCCATCTGGTTTTTCTTTCAATTACTTTTGTGCTTGATGCATTACGCATAGCCTTTCACATGCCTTTTAGAGTTTGGAGGTGGAGATACGGGAAGTGTTGGAGGGCTGGGTTGTTGGGATTTGTATTATATTCAAGCTGGTGATAGAAGAGTTATTGCATTATTGGATTAGCTTATTTGTTTATTTTAGAAAACATGCAGTCATGTGCATATTTTGTTTATTTTAGAAAACATGCAGTCATGTGCATATTTAAACACCATTGCTTTATTATAGAAAACATGCAATCGTGTGCACAGCTTGAGCTATTTAAACACTAATTATATTTATAAAAAGAGCTTCATTCGTTTGTCCACAAAGCCTGTTTCATGTTCCTAGCTTTCTTTGATGCGCAACTTTCGCTTTTCTTCTTTTCTGGATATAGTGTCACAGACGTGGTCGTATTCTTTTATCTTTAGTTTGTTGTCAAGCTGCCACAGATCTTTGCATAATAGGCAGATTTTAGATTTTTCTATATGCACTCATCTTTCAGCTTTGAGATTGGTTGATTAATCTCAGACATCTTTGCTTTATGTGATTGTTGTCGTAACTGTTGAGCCAGTGCTTTGCTTCTTGCCTTCTATTTTCCGGATCGCCTGCTTTTGAGTGTGTAACTTGTGAAGGAACTACACAAAAACAAGCAGTATTCTGAAAATGCCTGTTATAACTCCCTAAGACATAGCCAAATATCTTACCAGTTTGATGCAAATCCCGTATGCCTTAGAACTGGAGTCAAAACGTGATGCTTAAAGTTCTAGGGAGAGGGATAACAAGCTGGAGGTGACCCTAATTTCCATATCAGACATTAGAAATGGAAATTATTCTGTTAAACAGCTTAGAGGAAGGGGAATAGGGAGGTGACCCTAAGATCTACCGTGGAGGTCTTTGTTGCTTTGTGTTGTTCTGCCAACATGAGGTTTTGACTTACTACTCAGTGCGCCATTCCATAATTAATGGTTGGATGCTAATAGAATAAAACTTTTTTTTTTTTCGCAGGAAAGGGAATATGCACTGAGGTCTTTCAAAAGTGGGACGACTCCTATATTGGTTGCAACAGATGTTGCAGCACGTGGTCTTGATATCCCTCATGTTGCACATGTTGTCAATTTTGATCTTCCCAACGATATTGATGACTATGTGCACCGAATAGGGCGTACTGGAAGAGCAGGTAAGTCGGGGCTGGCAACTGCATTTTTCAACGAGAACAACTCATCGATGGCAAGGTCACTGGCAGATCTGATGCAAGAATCTAACCAAGAAGTTCCTGCTTGGCTCTCCCGTTACGCCGCTCGCTCTACTTTTGGTGGGGGAAAGAACCGCCGCTCAGGTGCAGGTCGTTTTGGTGGTCGTGATTTCAGAAGGGAATCCTCCTACGGTAGAGGTGGTGGTGCAGATTATCACGGTGGAGGCAACAGTGGTGGTGGATATGGTGCACCTTCTAGTGGATATGGAGGTGGTGGCGGATATGGAGGTGGTGGCGGATATAGTGGTGGTGGCGGATATAGTGGTGGAGGTGCCAGCAGTGCCTGGGATTAGCGAGCAGTCTGCTTAGTGGTGCTATAGGGTTCTCTAAGAATATATATTTTTGGAGCAAGGGAGTGTACTACATTTTTTTCTTCTCCCTTATGGGTCGATGATGTTGACGATGATTTCATGGTCCTTTCCCTCTTATCTATATTTCTCTTTTTCTTTTTCTCTTCATTTTTCATTATATAAAGTATGTAATGTCGGGTCTCAGGGTAAGTGTTTTTGGATTGTTGATGATGGGTGGAGAAGGGTTCTGTTAGGAGGGTGTGGGGAGATAGCACACCAACGTCCCCAATTAAGCAAGGTGAGTAAAAGAATTTAGTAGTAACTAGTGGTGTTTGGGGGTAGTGGTGGTTCTGATAAATCAAATTATACTAACACATGAGAAAATTTTGTTTCTCCCATTCTCTGTATCATACTATTCCTTTTCTATAACCATTCATGTTCATACACTTATAAACTTTTTTGGAAAATCTTGATTGTCTTAGAAATTTTTATATACTCAAGGAAGAAGAGTGGAACTGTTCCAGGAAAGCAAGTTAAAATAGTTTAATGAATGTTATACTAGATAGTAACCCGTGCTCAGCACCGGGCTGTAATTTCTTTTGTTTTTGTGTCTTTTCAGCACGTTTTAAGGTTTGGCTCAATTGTTTGAGGTGAGCTAGTGAGCCAATGCGATTTTGGCTCCCCTCATTAGTTGTCTGAGCTAGTGAGTCCATGCGAGTTTGGTTGCCAGAAGGATAATAGAACCACCAGTACAATTTACTAAGGGAAAAAAGAAGGGAGGTTTGGGAAGCCTCCTTTAAGCATATATGTAAAATATAACCATATATGTAAAATATAACCATTAACACAAGGAGAGAAATTTGCATCCGAAATGCACTGCATATAAAGTTGATATTACAATTTTTCTATTACATACATTTTCTTTTAAATTTATTTGAGTAAAATATATATAAGGGTAGATTTAAGTACATGTATATCTACCGATACATGCTGATTTGAAGACTTTGTTATACCTGCCGAAGGTAATCGTGCTACAGCTGCGACGGGCACTATTTCCGCTTAGGATGCTCTTATATATTCAGTCAGTCTTTCTAAAACTCATGAAACTGTTTCTGCTGCAGAGGCTTTGAACGTTTAAAGATTCCTGTCAATCTAGGAGAAGTTACAAAACCATGATTCTCCTCCCTGTTAGCTCTTTTCAAATTGGCAAACAGGTATGAGTCTCCTCCAACAAAACATTTAAATAGTTTCATTAGATTTCTAGAAATACCTGCTGAGAGAATAATGCAATCAACGCTCAAGTATTACACTGCGTTAATTACGCCAATGTTAAACTGGTGTTTGTACCTGGTTTAAAAGTTTACAGTATGAGTTCATATACGATGTACCTAAGTTATTGCGTTAGAGATTTAAATGCAGAAGTAACCTGGTGTATAGATTCTTTAATACTGCAGGCACTTCTCCAAATGGATCCCTCTCTGCATTTAACAACCACAATGTTAGTATCAACGTATGAAGCTGGCGTTTATCGAGGAAGGAACTAAGCTGGTTACCTGGGTACTTGCTAAACTTAAATACCAAAAAGAATATACAACATAACAGATTGTAGTCTTCTACCCTCACTCTCTTACATGAGTGCGCAGATTATTGAAAGATAGTAATTACAAATTAAAAAATGGACCTATAGTTGACAACCTTCGTGATACTTCGCAATTTCTAGCACCAATTTATCTCATAGCCATGAATGTTGAAAGGATTCCAATATTTATATACCGATCTTTAAGGTTGAATCTGGAATGTTGATCACAACGGGTATCCAAAGAGATTTATTTTGGGTTGTCCTGTGAAACATGATAAATATGTGAGTGTAGATACTGTCAACTGGTCGACAAAATGCGTGTCATCGAAATAATCAATTTTAACATCATCTATCACCTTTTTTCCAACTCCTAGTTGTGAGTACAACCACCATGATCAAAGACACCCATAACTCCTACTGCCTGCACAACATAATATAAATTACATGATCAAAGATAACCGTAACTCCTACCGCCATGATCAAAGACACCCCTAACCTGCACAACATTAAACAAATAACATGATCAGAACTTCGAATTAGACTGTAAAGAGAGGCATAACCATCTTTAATGGGAACTAAAAAAGCAAAAAAAAAAAAAAAAAGAGAATAAACACCTTTGTTTGCAGGCAAAAGTCGTTGGTATGTTGTTGTTCGTCAGAGATTTGTCACAAAAAATAGTAAAATAAAAAGACCATTCAGCACAAAAAAAATACTCCCTCTGTTTTTGGAAAAGTGATACTTTCACTTTTTCATTTTAGCCTAAAAATAGGTCAAATTGAAAAAGTGAAAGTATCTCTTTTCCAGAAACGGAGGGAGTATATATATAAATTTAAAAAAAAAACTCTCAACTATGGCAACTTGCAGTTTATGGAAAGATAATCACTGATTTTTTTAGTTGAAAGTTAGAAGCATCCATAAATTCTCCCCCCTTGCAAAGCAATAAAAAGGAAGGAAAACCACATATTTATGCATAATTGGCTAGTTAAACAACTAACCTTTTCTTTTGATTTCTTGAATACAAATTCGAGAATCTTCAACATCGGGCATGAAATGAGAACTAACACCACCTTCAGTTATAAAAAATAAGGAAGCACACTAAATTACCTTTATTTATTCATTGATAACAACAGAACAAAATGCATCGTTATGGCAGTATAGTACAACTCTTTATACACATTTGACTCTTTTGTGATTGGCATTTCCACAAACAGTGAGACTGCATCAAGTAATAATCCAAAAATCTCTGTTAAGAATCAAATTAATAAACCTCCAAAACAGTGAAACAGAAAATGTGTACATTCAAAGAGTTTCATTTAATCAATTGGTACGAATAGTTGAAATAAAAATTGAGAACAAAAAATAAGTATTTTCCACAGCTAACCATTGTACATAGTAAAGATCGTTCACCAAGACTTTACACCATAATACACAGGCCAACTTCCACTATTTGTATCCTTGTTAGGATCCCACGGAAAGTAAAACACCAAAGAGTAGATTTTACAGTGGAGGTTTATTGCCGTTACTGCCAACAGTCCCACAAATTGCACGTCAGTAGAAAACCAAATAAACCCCAAAGATACTGCAATACTCTTAAAAAATTTAAACAAAACCAACCCACCAAAATGGTTTTTGTACCATACTATGTACCTCTACGGTGGTACCGGAATAATGTGCTCACTCGGCAATGCTTCATGAGGCTACTTTACCATCTACCAATTGTAAAGAAGACGCTTGCTAAATGCCAAGATTACTCTTGAATTGTGAAAAATAGTTCCATGGAGTGCAATCAGTTTTTCAATTGGTAGTTAGTAGGCGACCACCCAAAGATTGATCTGATACAAAGCCACTTGACATAGAAAAAATTGATGTTTGTCTGTAAGGATGCTTAAGTTCCACTTGCAAAGAAAAAAAAAACTTCCAGATTCACAAACATAAGATAATAGCAAACCATACTAACATATCACAGAACTTCTAACAGATCAAAATTTGGTCCATTTGGAGAAGATAAATCGAATCCTGCTGAAATCCAGACGTTTCTTAAAATTACGGTGGAACAAAACATCAAATCAGGAGTATTTAATCAACCACATAAACCAAAAAAAAAAAAAACAATATTACAGGATAATCCCCCTCCAGCAGTCTAACAGGATAATACCTCTCCCGCTGATTTGAATGAATTGGCTTGGCCTTTTTCGTCAGACACACCTGCAGGGGAAAGAAAAAAATTTGATGGTGTTAGAATGAGAAAAATTAAACAAAATAAGATGCGAAAAGAAATTGATAAGAAGATTGAATGAAAAAAAAATGAAATTTTTTGTCGAAACTTTGGATTCTGTTGATTCGATCTGATCGAGAGAGAGAGATTCCCATTCATAACTGATAGAAGTCAGTTTAAGATTTTTCGTTTTTCACGAAGATAGTGTGTAACTCTTCTTGGAAGCGGAAAGTCGTGTGGGAAGAGGAGGTGTAATTAAAGTGTAAAATAATGAATTTTGTTACTTGACGGAGACAGAATCAATGAGAGCTCTCTATTGTTGAATACTCTCACCACATTTGTCCACATCAGCTTTTTGTGGGGCCAAAACAAAGGAGAATTCCACATCAGCTTTATTCAAAGGAGTTTCAGATTTTCTATCTTGTTGGATGGATGGATGTTTTGATTTATCAACCTTTTTTTTTTTTTACTATTAGCTTTGCGCCATATAGCTAAGAGTCTGGAATGGTTTTATTATAATCAGTCCGGATGAGGGTCTTCTGTTCTCCTCAAATCTCATTTTGCCGTATCTCTAGCAAATATGTACACCTTTTCTCATTGTGCACAATTTTGAATCTAGCTATTGGGCATTAGAAACCTTTTGCAGAAATTGAGAATAACATGTGTGATTGAAATTGAGAATAACATATGTGATTGAATCACTCAAAATTCTTACAGATAATAAGAAACTTTTTGCATTTGCGAAAATTGAGAATAACATACAGTTATATTTATTTATTTATTTGGCTTGCACTGACAACACATCATCTTTACGGAACTTCTGACTGGCTACTTGCACAGAATGCTTTCATGTGGGGAGTATTGTAACATAAAACGCCATTTAAAGACGACTAGATATGAAAGGATCATGCTTTATTTGATCCCGCAATACTCTGCGTAACAATTTGTTGGTGGCAGTTCGAGGAAACTCCTTGACAATCTTAACATACTTCACCTAGTTAACAAAAACAAATATTAAATTCGCAATGATTATAAGAAGTGGTTTTTAGCCTGTATGAGAATATCCAATTGGCTGATTTTGGGCAAGATATTTCTTCTTACCATAGTCAGACAGATTAGAGGTGGTGGTTGGAAATATATAGAGATCCAGCAATTCGTTTATGTTATTTCAGGTATAGGTATTTGGGTGATCTAAAAGTGTAAAATATTTTTCACTCAAAATATTTGTTAGATGTCTCCATGTGCACAAAATATTGGATCATCAGCGGTACATATTACGTATCACTGTCGTGTCCAGTGCCAACTTCAGAACTGCAGTCTAAATTTCTAGAGCATTACAACTACAAGGAAAACTTGACCGTTATCCTAATGTTTCAAGTTCAAATAATAAATAGCAAAGAGGATTCAAAAGACTGATAGCGTGAAGTAGATACCTTGAATAAGGGGTTAAGGTTGGCTTGGATGGCTCTTGAAAATTTTCCCATCAACTGTTCCGGTTTAATGTCTGATTCTTTCTTTAGTACCACAAATATAACCAATTGTTCAGGCCCACCATTTACTGGTGCAATGCTAATTGCAGCAGTCTCTAGCACACTCTCGGATGCTCGATCACATATACGTTCAATTTCAACTGAGCTTGTCTGCACATAAAGAAAAAGGTTGAAGATCTTGCCATGTGGAATTCAAAACTGATACTAATTCGAAGAAAGTTTGCTGCACCTTGACGCCACCAAGATTCATGGTGTCATCAGCTCTACCCTGAACTACAAAATACCCGTCAGCCGTTCTCTTAAGTATATCTCCATGCCTTCTGAGTTGCTGTCAGTATAAAATACCAAGAAATGTAAGATACTATATTCCATACTAATGAAAATGGTAAAATGATAATGTACATCTGCCCATCTGCTTGTACATATAAACCCAGGAGAGTTCACGAATAGTAACTGCGTTCCCATCCATTACTTCCTACTTAGTTCACATCTTTGCCAAAATAAAATCTAAATGCAAGCTTTTAGGCATTGGTCCCAAGATTAGTACACACATAACGATTATTATGATTTGTCTCCGTAGCATAATGTAATTACAAATTCAAAATAGATTTAAAATTGAAGTAAATATTTTAGTCCAACCCGCTTAAGATGAAATGGATTAGTTGCTTTCCCATTTTCGCCAAGGAAGCATTTTCTTAATAAGAAAGAAAGTCAAAGTCTGAGACAAACAAAAGTGCGTACCATTCCATTGTGTGTAGGCATTCCTTTGACGTAAACTTTTTCAAAATCAGCATTAAGCAACCTATTAGTAGCTCCCATATAGAGAGAAAATAAACCGACCTCTCCAACACAAGGTTGATCACTTGGCTGTCATTACATGTTTATTGAAGTACTTCAGTTTATATACATATAAACAATCTTAGGAGATAGAAAATTAAGAAATTAGGCAAAAAAATTCTCACATAAGCAACACCATGCTCATCAAGAATGACAAACCCTGTTGTCATTGATGCTGTGCTGAATGCTCCAAAAGATTGTGGCTGTAACAAGCTTCCTAGAATATATGAAGATGAAAGCTCGGTACCTCCACAACATTCAATGATGGGCTTGTAATATGATCTCGAAGAAAGCCATAGATCATCATCTACATTTGAGGCTTCTCCAGTAGAGGCAAATAACCTGTTAATTTTTTATGTTAAAAAACATACAATAGGTAATCATCTCCATCTGAGGATAACAGCTATCCGACATGAAGGCTTAAAGTGATTGGGTATCATACATAAGTTATGATCTACATCTATACATTACATACATAATGCATGGCTAGCTAGCTTTATAATGATACTTCCGAAAAATAACCTTGCTAGTATTAAATTCCCTGCTTCGTTAATAAATTAAAAGGAGACTTCATAAACATGCACAGTTTGTTCAAATTTATAAACTAGTTATGAAACTGTTAAGTAATGCTAAAATTAAGCATGCATTGGGTGTGCTTACAAACTTGTAATGTGGATCATAGATGCTGAGGAGATGATATCAAGGTATGTCTGCTTGGTTCTAGAAAGTGAGGTTAAAACATCAAACTTTACCTTATCTGTGTCCAGTCAAGACCATCCATACATTGAGTGTTCTTCCAAGCTTTTACGAGGCTCGGCACTGTACCTAAAATAGTCACACCTGCATCCTACAAACATTTAATCAAACAAGAACGAATATAGTATTAGTTATTCACCAGAAATCTCGACAGAAAAGTATAATTTCATCATTAATACATTATTGTTCTCACCTGAACAAATTTTCCGAAACCACGATCGAGAGGAGAGCCATGATAGAGAGCGAGAGTACTGCCATTGAGAAAACAAGAATATAATAAAATAGGTCCCATAACCCAACCAAGATTTGTAGGCCAACAGAAGACATCTCCAATTTGGCAATCGCAAAATGCCCATGAATCCGCTGCAGCACGCATTGGAGAAAGTTGTGTCCATGGGATAGCTTTTGGATCTCCTGTTTTGAGATTCAAGCATGCTGAACAAATAACAGGCCATATATGGGACAGGAATAGATGTTAAGATGATAATATTTCTGTACCTGTGGTTCCTGATGAAAAGAGAATATTCGTCACTGAATCGATAGGCTGGTAAACCGGAGAGTAATAGTTTGGACTGCAAAAAACAGGTTTCGGATCAATAGATTAAGCACCTGACTAGGAAAAAAATAACTAAATTGAGGTAAACAGTCATATTAAATAAATATTATTGTTTCTAAGCAATACGGTATTCATTAGAAACTCTGCCGAAAAGAAAAGAACTAGTTCAGTAACTCATTTAGAAGAGTTAACAGTCTATGGATACCTCGAAAGGTGATCAACAGAGGAAAGGAAAATTTTCCACGACAAATCCTGCTCCCTTAATTGAACTCCTACATCCTTCCCGTTGGCAGGGATTACGATAGCTTTACATGAATCAGCTGCTACAACACGGCTGCAAGTAGCAAGGTAAATCAATGTTGAAATGAGTATATGTCTCCAAGGGATATATGATGAGAAAAGAAGTAAATTTCTCCAGATTGTATTTGTTCTTTGATTTGATGTACATTACTATATCCGGGAGTCAGCGACCAACATGATGACAAGTTGTTGTATTCCCAAAATTTCAATAATATTGTTGTAAAAACCAGGAGAACCATAGGTAACATTACCTATAAAGAGGAAATTTTCTTCCTCCTCTCATAATAAAATCCTGGACAGAGGGTGAAAGCAAACATCATTTTGAAGATACATACATGTAATAAAGATAAATGTACTATTCCTTGCTTTTTGACTGAGCATTTGCAAACAACTGAATGAGAAGTTGGCTGTCATGTCACCAAGATTTACAAGTTAACAGCTATTTTGGACAACCACAAAATATTTTTTTTCTCCAAATTCTTGAACTACTTTGCTTACTTCAGCTTTGTTTGAACAACTCTGCCAGCACAATTTGTTACGTGAACTGTGAAACCAGTATGATGCAAATATTTCTGTTTTAAGCTTTAGCTCATGTTAACATGACACTTTAGTCGTGGGAATAAAAATAACTAGTTATAGTAAGTTTCTTAGATCTTGATTAATATAATTTATTTATTTTTTAAATCTTTTTGGAATTTCTGTTAAAAGCTCTTCATATTTGAAAGAGTATAATCGAAGTTCAGTGCTGTAACCAAACAAGAACTCTTTAGATCATAAACACACTAGGGAATTAATTAAAAGTGTAGAAGACCTGAGTGAAGATTCCCTTAGCTTTGGATACTCGCAAACGTGTCGCAATTTCTTTTGGAGCAAAGCTGTCAGCAATGGATACAACAATAAATCCTGCGAGCACAATTGCTAAGTAAATGATAACTGCAGTCACTGTCATCGGCATGTCTATAGCAATTGCATCACCCTTCGAAAACATCCCTTCCAGAGCATTAGATACAAGCCTATAAACCACAGTGATAATGGTTTTCAATTTTACATGAAAGTTACAGTACAAAATAATCAGAAGACAGAGACTGATATCAGCAAAAACATACATTACTTTGTCTCTAAGTTCCTTCAGCGTCAAATGATTGACAGGGAACTCGTCTGAACCTTCATCTCTCCATACAACAACCACGCTATCTTCATCTTTCCTAGGATGATTCACAGGTAGAAGACAGCATTCAGCAATATTTAAAACTGCACCAGGCAGCCATATTCCTCCCAGCTTCGACTTGTCAGTGGCATCTAGAATGCATTTCGGGCCTTGACGAAATATGATCGAAAGCTCTTTTAGAGCTAATGACCAGTAAACCTGTACTAGTATTTTGACGCAAATTATCAATATTAGGCAATGAATAAAAGAAGGTAGATTTTCTTATTGATGAGCTACAGGAAGACAAATGCAAATTTAACAGAACAGTTGAGATGATGAGTATATACAACAGGTTTTACGCCTGAATTGTATAGATTTAGCTAAGCAGCCACCAAGCTAAAATTCATAAATGCCCTTGTAAGGTATCCTACAGAATTTCTATCCTCAACTTTTGAAGGTTAGATGTTGTCAAGGCTCAAGTTACAGCAGTTAACTTTAGATATAGCCAGTGAGAAGCATACTCCATTCATAAGGTACTCAGTGTTTGCTAGTTACCACCAGAATGGCTATATAGTTACCTGTGGAATAAGTCTTTTCTAGAGAATTTACGGAGTTAATGAACACATGGGGGCCACTCATTTTTTGTTTTATTTTGTATATGTTATCATAGATTGAGATACAAAATTCCATTACTTTCTCCTCATCAATCATAAGCATCTTAATGAAATTTCCAAGGAAGAATGTGATATAAAATTTTGGGTCGGTAACTTATAAAGATGTTTTTCCTATGCAAGTAAGATGAGTAGAAGGATCTCTTCAACTTCTCTAACAAGTGTAGGGATTCATACAAATGGGTTATGAGAAGCTAGAAGGCCCACCGAATTCTAGTAGGACTTCTAGCAGCAAGATAGAGTGGATGAGTTTCATATTGCTAGAAACATACAGAATCATACTTTCCATACACTTGTTTTCCTTCCTAATTGTGCTTATACAATTAGATACTTTTACATCTAAAAAAGAGACTTGTATTTGTGTACCTCTGGATGCTCAACTGAGAACTTGTGGAAGAGATTATAACTGGTAATTGGGTCTTGATATGAATTACCCAAAAGCTTTGGACCATGAGCTTCCATGAATCTACCTAAATTTGTTTGTCTGACCTGCAACCTGCAAGCATTTTAACAAACACTTATCTTTGAGATCATATAATATGCATCCCTTGTTCTATGAAATGGATTGTTTGTTGCAATTGCATGTTGTATAATGAGCTGACTGGGGACAATGATGAACAGGAAAGCTGATTGCTAGTTTTATGTCTTTATGTATAAGAAATGAAAATGTAAAAATAAGTCAGACAAATTAACTTACAGAGAAGGGAACCAATAAAATGGGAGAGCATTGTTGGAGACCTTCACCAAATTAGAGTAAACACTGTAATAGATAAGCTGGTGTAGACTATGTGGGTGAGATGGTTTTAGTAATTGTTGAGCTTGTATCTCAAACCAAATATCATAATTAGTAGGATTTGATCCTTGTCCTCCTCTTCGTCTGGCTCCTCCATTAATAGCCTTTTTAAGTTGTTTGTGAAATACTTCAGCTTCTTCGGTACATAATCCTCCAACTTCAATTATTTCTTGAACTCCTACTTCATATATACTTCCATAATGTTTCTCCATTTCTCTTCTTTCTCCTTTCTTCCTTCTCCCTAAATCTCTGTCTGTTTGGAGTTAGGGTATATATTTGCATCACCACCACACCAGCAACATTTAATTGGACAAGGAAGGGGTTTGGTATGGAATGATGGGGATGAAGGGGTAGTTGGGATTGTTAAGCCTGCTCACCGGTCACTGTTAATATAAAATTTACGCCACATTACCTTTTTCAGTTGCATCATTTTCTTGGCGTGGTTCTATATAGTCCATATCTCTTTTTATGATACGGCAAGTACAAAAATGCCCTAAATCACTGCATTACTAAGTGGGTTTCTAGTAGGATAAAGAAGTGTGTCTAGTGCTTAGTGTGTATTTAGTGTAGTCAGGTGCCTCTAATCATTACAATGTCTGCCTTAATCACTTACTGTTATGTTACGGTCAGCTGCTGATGTAACAGAAAGCCAGCTCATGACAGCCTGTCTTTGTACATATTCGTGTATATATATAGTGACTCGATCATCACTTTAATCTTGATCAAATTGTAATACTAATCTGTGATTTACACTTTCAATATCATTTCTCCATGGCATCAGAGCCGATGAGGGCCTGATAACCTTTTTTTTTCATCACGTTTCCGCCATTAAAACTCTGCAATTTTCTTTAGATTCTTTTCAATTTTTCTTTCTGTTCATCTTGATTCATCATAGAATCAAACATCTCTAAAATTCCTTTAAACACAATTGCAAATATTGTTCATTACAAGCTTCAAGATCATAATTACATTACCTGGAAATCTTTACTGCTTCCCCTATTCAAAAAAATTCAAGGTTTTAGGTCTCATAGATGGATCTATTCCTTGTCCTAATAAATTCATCTATGTTAGAGCTGGAAGAGATCCTGAAGATATAATCAATCCCGATTTCACTCTTTGGAATGATGAAGATCAAACTCTCCTTCTCTGGATCCGATCTACTATTTGGATAGTGTACTTCCTTATATGGCGAGTTCAACTACATCGTTTGAGTTGTGGAAGGCTATTAAAAAGATTAGCTGCTACATCCGCTACTCACATCATACAATTACGTACTAAACTCTCCAATCTTAAACAAGGCAACACTCATGTCATTAACTATCCGAGTGAGATCAAGAAAATTACATATTCACTTGCTGCTGCTGGATCTCCTGTTCGTGGTAATGAAATTCTTGTTTGTGTACTAAATGGACTAAATTCAAGCTTTGATTCGTTCTCTACCTCAATTAGAGTTCGTAATCCACCAGTTACTATAGGAGAATTACATAATTTGTTGATTGGTGAAGAGATAGTCTTGCAAGAAAGATCCAAATCCTTTGTTCACCCTGATGAATCCAAAGCTTTTGCTGTTTTTAGACCAAACAAACCTTCTTATCAATCTTATCGCAACTCTCCTCCACCAAATACATACTATCATCCAATATCTGCTTCTTCTTTCAGATCTCCATCTCATATGTCTTCCACACCACCAACTTCTTGGGCTTCTTCTTTTCCAATGAAGCCTCCTTTTAACAATCCTTTTCAAGCTTCATCTTCTAATTCATCTAGGTATCCCAAGTCGATTGTGTGTCAAATCTTCTTTAAAGCTGGTCACTCAGCAATTGAGTGAAATCAAAGGATGAACTTTTCATATCAAGGAAGACCAATTCCTTAAAATCTTTGTGCTATTATGGCTGCAACTGATATTTTAGGTGAAAACCCATGGTATGCTGATTCTGGTGCAACAAATCATATCACAACTGATGCTTCAGATCTTACAGATTATCAGTCTTACAATGGAAATGAACAAATCTTCACCGCTAGTGATGAAGGTATGAAAATCACTAATGTTGGTAATTCCTCTAAGTTTTTACTACATAATTTTGTTTCATTGCCTGGTATTCTACATGTTCCTTCTGCTTCCCACAAGTTACTCTCAGTATATAAGTTTACTAATGACAATAAATGTAGTATAACATTTGAGGGTGATCACTTTTATGTGAAGGATCTCAACTCTGAGAAGAGAATTTTCCAAGGACAGAGTAAAGATGGTTTATATACAATGCATTTGATATCACTACAACTTCATCATCTCCATGTGCTGCTTCTACAAGATATTCTGCTTATTCAGCTACTCCAGTATCTTCTAGCTTACTTCATATGCGCCTTTTCCATCCATCATTTCAGTCTTTTCAAAGAAGAAGTCACAGTCTTAATGTTGACATTCATGAGAGTCCTATCTTTTGTAGTCATTGCAGTCTAAGAGGATCTCACAAATTACCTTTTGCTATATCTACTTCAGTTTCTACCAAACCATTACAACTTTTACATATGGACTTATGGGGTCCTAGTCCTGTCATGTCTAATAGTGGTTTCACTTACTATTGATATCAAGTATTCTTGGATCTTTCCATTAATGAGAAAATCAGATTTTGCAGGTGTTTTCCATGATTTCAAATTACAAGTTGAAAATGTATTTGATCTTAGTATTAAAGAAATTAGATCAGATGGAGGAGGTGAATTTTTTAATACAACACTTGGAATTTTATTAGTGAATAGTGGTATCTTACACCAGTGCATTTGTCCTTATACACCTGAGCAGAATGGTGTTGTAGAATCTAAACACAAACACTTAGTTGGACTTGGCAGAACATTACTGATTCAAGCAAATCTGGATGATTCCTTTTGGGTTGATGCATTTCAGACAACTAATTACTTAATTAACAGATTTCCTACTGCTTCTATTTCTTTTTTTATCTCCATATGAGAAGCTTTATGGTGCAGCTCCAAATTACAACAGTCTCAAAGTATTTGGTTGTGCTTGTTATCCATGATTGAAACCATATACTCATCACAAATTAGAACCTAGAAGTACTCTATGTATCTTTCTTGGATACTATTCTTCTCAGAAGGGTTATAGATGCTTTGACCCTTATTCTATAAAGGTTTACATATCAAGGCATGTTACTTTTGATGAGTCTCACAGCTATGGCTTGCAAGTTGTTCAAAGTCTCCAATACCAGCACTACTTCTCATTTATTTCATTCAGATGCTGGAGTTTCTCCAACATCATGATATTACATCTCCTACTTCCTCAGCAACTGTTACTACTGCACCTTCAGTTTTTGATACTTCAGCCAATGCTCCAAGTGCATCATCTTCTCCAGATATTGCTATTACTTCTTCAGAGACAATACCAGTTCTTGATATTGCTTCTTCAGAGACATTGCCAGATATCAATATTACTTCTTCAGAGAATGTGTCTGCACCAGTTTTACCTTCAGATATACCCTGTTCTACAGCTGCTACTACTTCCACAACTGTTGAAAATGCTCATCAAATGATTACTAGGGGTAAAAGAGGTATAAGAAAGCCCAAAACTTATTTTACTGCTAAACATGCTATTTCTTCTGCTCTCATGGTTCATGTTACTCCTTCTATTCCTACATCTTACACTCAATCTTGCAAAAACCCTAAATGGCTCACAACTGTGGAAAATGAAAATCAAGCTCTTAAAGATGCAGATACATGGTTTTATGTTCTTACTTAGCCTGGCATGAATTTAGTTGATTGTAAATGGGTTTTTAAGCTGCTGAAATATAATCCAGATGGATCTCTTGAGAGGCACAAGGCTAGACTTGTTACTAAGGGGTGCAGTCAACATGAAGGTATTGACTACACCGAGACATTCAGTCCTGTAGCAATGCCCACTACTATAAGATTACTTTTTTTATTGTTGTTCATAAATATTGGATGGTCAAGCAACTTGATGTGAGTAATGCCTTCCTTCATGGAGATTTTCAAGAGGATGTTTATATGGCACAACCACCTGGTTTTGTGGATAAATCTAAGCCTCATCATGTTTGTAAACTCAACAAATCCATTTATGGTCTTAAGCAGTCACCAAGAGCATGGTATGATAAGCTTATGGATTCTTTACTTGCTATGGGTTTTCAAGCCTCTCTAGCAGATACTTCTTTGTTTACTCATAAATGTGGCTCTCAGATCACAGTTGTGCTCATCTATGTTGATGACATTACCATTACTGGGTGTTCTTCAATATTCTGCAATGAAGTAATTGCTACTCTCAGTAAGCAATTTCCTATTAAAGATCTAGGAGATATCCATTATTTTCTTGGTATTGAGGTTAAGAGAAATAATACTGCCATGCATCTTTCACAAGCCAAATATGTTCTTGATCTCCTAAAGAACTTCAACATGTTGGATGCTAAACCTTGCACCACTCCTGCTATTGGTGATACTAAAATGAGTAAACATGAAGGTACCCCTCTCACTGAAGTTGAATCTACTGATTATAGATCTCTAGTTGGTGCTCTTTAGTATGTCACTTTGACCAGGCCAGAGATTTGCTATGCAGTGAATCAAGTCTACCAACATATGAGTGCTCCCACTTCTGTTCACCTTATTGCTGCCAAACGCATCTTACGATATCTCAAGCATACAACTGATTATGGTATTGTTCTTCAAAAAATTCTTACAGCTTTATCTTCCTTCTCATATTCTGATTAGGCAGGAAATCCAGATGATATGAAGTCTACTTGTGGTTATTGTGTATTTTTTTGGCTATAATCCTATATCTTGGTCCTCCAAAAGCATCCAACTGTTGCCAGAAGCTCTACTGAAGCTGAATATCGTTCTTTAGCATACTGCAACAGATGTTCTTTGGGTTTGTCAGCTTCTTAAAGATCTTTGCATCTTTCTTCCAACTTCTCCTACTCTGGGATGTGATAACAAAAGCTCAATTTCCCTTGTATCTAATCCAATTATGCATAGCAAAATGAAACATGTTGTCATCGATTTTCACTTTATACGTGAGTTGCTTCAGTCCAAGACTTCACATATTATTTATATCTCCACTGATCTCTTAGTGGCTGACATTTTTACTAAAGGTCTTGCTTCTCATCGCTTTGATTTTCTGCGTACCAATTTAAGTGTTCATTGTCCTTCCACACTCACCTTGGGGGGGGGGGGGGGTGCTAGTAGGATAAAGAAGTGTGTCTAGTGCTTAGTGTGTATTTTAGTGTAGTCAGGTGCCTTTAATCACTTATTGTTTGTAACTGTCACCTGCTGATGTAACAGAATGCCAACTCATGACAGCCTGTACCTCTACGGATTCCTGTATGGATTTATGTATAAATAGTGACTTGGTCATCACTTTAATCTTTATCAGATTGTAATACTAATCTGTGATTTACTCTTGCAATACCATTTCTCCAGTTTCTATCTTTTTTTTTTCTGATAAGAAAATTTAATTAACATTTAAAAGTTATTACAAGGATGAGAAAAAACAAACACAAATAAAAGATAGAAACCATCGAGATCCCTAGAGTATCCGGTGTTGAACATGCATGTGTTCCTCATTAAAACCTTGATAAGGAAAACTCAAATTAGTAGGGACAAAACCTTGACGAATGAAAGAGTACAATGCGACAAGTACGAAAAAAAAAGAAGACAACAACTTGATTTGTGTTTCATTTTTAGTCGTTACTGTTTTCTTGAGATGTGCTTAAGCTCTTTACAGACCTTTTATGGCAACAAAACCAACCATCATAAATAACAATATAGAAAATAGTAAAAAAAAATACAGTACCATATTTTTAAACTTATGTTACTCCTGCCCTAACACCTCTGCAAGTTCGGAATGACAGTTGAAGCAGTGACACTGAGCTTGTGCCTGAAAACTAAAAATCTTATTGAAGATAAAGATTAGCAAATATATTTGCTATTCGATCCTCGGTGACAGTGTTCCCTGCAAAAATGTTCCCTGTAGTTACCAGCTCTCCAACAAAATTAAAACTACTTCAATACACTCCATACATTAGTGAAAATATGGGTGTTTCGGTAACATATGTAGCACCTATATATAGGGGTGTCAACGGGTCCTATCGGGTCCGGGTAGTATACTATCCGAGCTCGGCCCGACAATTTTAGTCGGTCCCGGTCCGGTTCATAAATTGATGGACCGAGGAAAGCGGACCGATTAAAAACTTTAAATACCCGTCGGGTCCTCCAAAATCAATTATATTTTTGATAATCTATTTTTATATTTGTTATATTAGCTTGAGTCTGATAATTTTATATTATAAAATTATTATTATATCTGTATACATATAAATGTTCTAAATAAGATTAAACGTTAGAAAATAAAGGAAAAATGAAAAAAAAATTAAGCAAAACTATACGAAATCTTTCCATTTTAAGTAAAATGAACAAGTAAATGATAAACATTCGGGTACCCGATACCTGACGGGTACCTGTTAGGACCCGAAAGCTTATCAGTTCCTAACGGATCTACCAGTCGGGTAATGATTTTGCTAATGGGTCCAATCTTAGGACCCGATACACCCGGGTCTGGTTCGGTTCCGGGTAATCGGATACCCGTTGGCAGCCCTACCTATTTTGTCACACCACAACACGAGCAGAGTTAAAAGAAAATAAATCAATTTCACACGGTAAAGGTTATACCTAAAGTAAATTTGATGAAGCATCTGCTAAAGTTCTATACTCAGCTTCAGTGCTTGCACGAGAAATTCTTTTGCTTCTTAGAAGATAGCTTAACCACTGGTGAAACATTTGTCAATAGCAAGGTTTTTAAATCGTAAATCGAATCTCGATTCGTTATTCATTTATAAGAATTTATTATTGTACTGAATCGTGAATCGAAGATTCATGGTCGATTTTTAAATCGTAAGTTTTCCTATAAAAATATTGAATTATGTGAAAGTTGAAGAAAAATACATATATTTGCTAAGTTTTGCATATATAATCAAGTAACATAGTTTTTGAAGAGAAAAAAACTCCTGAGAAATGACATGATCTATGGATTCTAATATTTCTACTGACTGTGGGTTTGTTTTGTGATTCAGGAGTGTTACATTTAATCTAAACCATGATATTTAAACCTGTCACGTTCTTTAGGAATCGGTATGGGTATGGGATGCTTTGGCTTCTTCATGAAATTATCTTCTGTAAAGATTGTACTTTTGTTGTCAAGGGGCTTGAAGATGTAAGTTGTCATTTTGGTATTTCTACGACTGTTGAAAGCTCCCTGGTGTTAGAGCACTGCTCGGTCGAACTCGCATGCGTTGCTATCTCAAGCATATTTGTCAATGTTAGTGATCAAAACTATAAATCTTGATTTCTAGTCTACTATTAGCTAAGTCTCGGACTAGGATAGAAAGTGTAGTTGTGCTCAAGACTCCATGGCGATCATCATACAAAGACGAAGAACTACTCAAGGAACTGGTGAAACTTCATCGACTAAAAGGTATGTGGAGACTTGAACTTATCTGTCACTCAAAAGTTTATCTACTCTATCTCCTATCTTGAGACAAAAGTCGTTTTGCTATATAGACTATGATTATACACATTTGATATTTCGATCCGAGTTTATCTCGCTTATCTATTTCTCGAAATATGTGTTGGTAAGCTTTCGCTTTGGCCAAGTTCATCTTTACTAGTGACGAAAGTCATGTTAAGTTTTAATCACTTGAAAATGGCTTTGACGTGGTTTGTGAATAACAACTATATAACGTCCTCTAAGAATGTTTCAATGATTGAAATGAGAGTTTAGATTATATAACCATGGAAGGATATAAACATTGTGTGGTAACTCATACATGTATAAGTCCTTATTCCTTGAAACAAAGTATGCGTACTTTGTTGCTCAGGAAAACCGGAACAAGAGTCCGCGTACCAAGTCCGCGTACTGTCGGAAGTTCTCATCCCGAGAAATTCTGCTAGAGTTTGTAAACTAAAAACAAACTTATTCCGGGTACTTAAGTCCGTGTACCAGTCCGCGTACTTAAGTTGGTTATTTTCTAAAAACGATTATTTGTGAACTTAAACTTATATAAACTAAGGAATGCATCATTGCAAACCGTGGCTATAAAGTTCATGAATCGATTCGAGTGAATCAAATTGTTTTTGTTTCAATTGTGTCTATTATAAAGATCTAAGCAATTGAACAACTATCTAACTAGTTCATTTGAGTCATTTGAACTAGTTATGGTAAAGAAGAATATGGTTGATATGAAAGTGCTCATATGGCTAACCATTTGGTTAACCACTGTTGAACCAACTAAATGTACATGTTTGGGTACGGTTACACAAACCTAAAAAACGTGCATTTCATTTTCGTGTAACAAGCTAAGTTTCGATCTAACGGTTGAAAGATATTAGCTTGAATCTAATCAGGTTTTCATCTAACGGTGAATTGAATGCTTTGTTACTAAGCTAACATTGATTGCAAACCCTGATTTGAAAGACTATATAAGGGAGAACTCTAGCAACTGGGAAACCTAATCCCCACACCTTCTGTGTGATACCAGTTGTATTAGCTAGAGTCGATTCTCCTTTAACCTTAGGTTTCTATCGAGACCCTGTAGGTTAATGACTTGAAGACTTCATTGGGATTGTGAAGCCAGACCGATACTACTTTCTCGTAGTTGTATGATCTGATCTTGCTATTTCTATCGTACTAAGTACAATCGTAAAGATTGGCTTGAGATTGATTTCTCCGATAGGAAAGATATAAAAGAAGTCACAAACATCTTCGTCTCATCGTTTGTGATTCCGCAATATCTTCTTTCGCTAGTCGATTAAGATTATTGTAAGGTGATTGATAATACTAGGTTGTTTTTCGGGAATATAAGTCCGGGTTATCAATTGGTTTCTATTCACCTTGATTTATCAAAAGACGGAACAAAACTCGTAGGTATTTCTGTGGGAGACAAATTTATCTATTACCATAGACTTTTCTGTGTGATACATATTTGTTTATTAAAGTATTCGACTTTGGGTCATAGCAACTTTTAGTTGTGGGTGAGATCAGCTAAGGGAATCAAGTGTGTAGTATCTGCTTTGGGATCGAGACGTAAGGAGCGCAAGCGTATCTTGGATCAGTGTGAGATTGATTGGCGTTCAACTAGAGTCCAGACCGAAGTTAGTTTGTAGTAGGCTAGTGTCTGTAGTGGCTTAATACAGTGTGTGTTCAATCTGGACTAGGTCCCGGGGTTTTCTGCATTTGCGGTTTCCTCGTTAACAAAACTGCTGGTGTCTGTGTTATTTCTTTTCCGCATTATATTTTGTTATATAATTGAAATATCACAGGTTGTGCATTTGAATCGATCAATTGGGAAATCCAACCTTTGGTTGTTGATTGAAATTGATTGATCCTTGAACATTGGTCTTTGGTACCGTTCAAGTGATTTCTCTTGTATTCAATTAGAATTGCAGATTTCTATTTGCTTGAGTAAGTATTGAATCGAGAAAGAGAGATATAACTCTTTGATATACTTTTATTAAGATTGAGTCTGACTGTCTAGTTGATTCTCTTAAAAGTATATTGGAGTTAGTCCATACAGATTGCTAATTGAAATATTGGGTGTGGTTGTTGTACCCCCGCTTTTTCAATTGGTATCAGAGCAGGCAAACACGTTTAAAGACCTTATAAGTCTGTGTTTGTAGCGATCTGACTCTATGGATAGTAATTTATCTCCATAAACGTACCACCAGTCTTCGATGGCTCAAACTACTTATGGTGGAAAATTGCTATGCATTCTTTTCTTCAAGCTCATGATTTTCAAACATGGGTATGTGTTGTTAATGGCTATGATCCTCCGGTTAATACAGAAGGCGATGTATATATACCGAAGGATATTGGTAGATATAGTCCAGAAGAAATACTTGTTGCAAAGCAAAACTCTGACGGCTTGAATGCTATCACACATGCCATTACCCCAAATCTTCAGCACCATGTGACTACGTGCACTAAGTCTAAGGAAGCCTGGGATATCTTAAAAACCGTATTTAAAGGAAATACCGGTGAGAAAGAAGCTAGGCTTCAGAACCTAAATTCTGATTGGGAAAACCTTCGTATGGCAGATGAAGAAACATTTGATGAGTTTAATCACAAAGTGTCTGAAATTGTTAATGCATCTTTTGCATTGGGTAAGACTAATTCTGAAAAGGACATTGCGATGAAAATTCTCAGATCGTTTCCATCTAGATAAGATTCTAAGAAGCATGCCATCGTTGAGGGAAATAACCTTGATACACTTTCCAGAAATTCCCTAGCTAGAAAGCTAAAAAAAAATCGATCTTGAACTTGAACAAAGAGAAAAGCGTCATCTGTTTAGCAACCATGTTGCTGCATCTGATCGTAAGTCTCGACGTCCTAAATTGATTGATAAAAGGGATGAGAATTGCTTTAATTCGACTCTGTCACTGTTTATACAACAACTTAAGAAATCTCTTAGACAGAATAAAAGAAAGTCTCAAAAGAAGGCTCAGTCAATCAATAAAAAAGTTCAGAAAAACTATGTTAACAATACTAGTTTCAAGTGCTATAGAAGTGTTCATGATACTTTTAAATGTCCTGATACGGAGTTAAGTGAGATAACTAAAGCATGGATGGCTACTCTTGACTACTGTCCTGAGGATGATATCTGTGATGGTTCTCTTAATCTTTTTGCTGATAATCACGTCTGTCCAGTCCTGATTATTCCTTGATAAACAATCTTACTTCCTCATAAATACTTCAAATGGAAAAGGAAGTCTTAATTAAATGGATTGAAAATCTGGAATGCCAACTGTCTAATTTAAAATTGGAGATGATCAGTTGCAATCGTGATTCTTACAAGACATGTCGAACCTCTTCGACTATGCCGCTTAAAAATTGTCAGCAAATTCCTCCTGATTCTATATCATTCTTAAGTCACCCTGGCTACAAGGATTGTATAGAAAATCACAAGAACGTACCTAATCTTGTGATTTCCTCATACGAATATCAGGATCATCTTAAAACCTGTGGCACTAAGAAACAGGAAAAGGTCTCCTCTGTGAAACACTTTTTGCAGAAGAAGAAAAAGAAATCTCATTCAAAACCCTCGGTCTTTGTAAAAGAGATTTTCAAAAGAATGCATAGTTTACGAAAATCAACAATCAAGGTATTCAAATTTGTGCTAAAAAAAAGAAAAAATGATGTACATAACTCTTCTTTCTTAAAAACAATTTTTGATCCTCTTAGAAAAAAATCATAAACAAGGAATAATAAACACTTCATCCCCTCGTAAGAAATCACCCTAAGGATCTGTAGTTAGGGTTTTTTGGTCAAATTGGAACATGTGGTTTTACTTACCTTAACTTAGGGTGGAAATAAAGTCACCTAATTTATTTTAATAACTAAAATAAAATTAATAGAAGATGAAAAGACAATTAAAAGAAATATAAATATTAGTATTATTTTGTAACAAAAGGCTAGGGGAGAAGGAGATAAAGCTAGGGTTTATTTTAGAGAGGGAGACCATGGAAATTCATTCAATGTAATTGAGGTGTTGATGATTTTTGTCTATTCCTCAAAAAAGTTGTAGATAAATGTATTATCTTTCAATATGCTTTGGATTTGCTCAATTTTTAGAATTTATAGTGAAAAAATCATAAACTTCAAGAGTAATGGGGTTGCAGCTAGTGTGGTTGTGATGAAATATTTATGTTGTTATCTCAATTTTTTAGCCTTGAACTGTGTTGAATCATTTTATGTTTACAAATCCTAAATGGATGATTTGTTGATAATAACATTAATGTTTTCTCCTTAAGACCATTTTCTAAGGATAACCAAATTCTTGGAAATGTAATTTGTTAGGGTTTTTGGTCAAATGACATTTTGGATATTTGTCTCCTATCCTCCATATGGGTTTGATTCCTTTTTAAGATGAAGGTTTCTCCTCAGCATAAACGTTTCATTTATCTCTTATATCATGTCCTCTTCAAGTCTTTCAAGCAAAGAAAGTGATGTTTGGATTGTTCTTTTTCCGTCCAAGAAGATTTGGTTTGATTCTTCCGATAATGCGATGAGCCCTGACAATCATGGTTCTTCTCTAGACGGGAACCTCTCTGTTTCTCATTTTGATAAGCTCTCTTTAATCATGAATCTCGTCTTAGAACAAGTTCGTGCCCTGAAAAGTGAACTTGAAGCCTCTTCCAAGAGACTTGAAGAAAAGATAAAAAATCTAGAATCCAAAATTGATCTGATCGAAGATGAGCTCGATGAATACAGAGAATATGAGAAGAGTATTCAAAGTAAGTGAAATGTTTTATAGGAGCTTTACATCTAGTAAATCTTCTGATAAGAATTTTATTTCTTGTTTTGTTTAGAAGAATAACTAGAGTTTGGAATAGCCATTATTGTGATTACACATAGCTATGTCCAACGTTTTCATCTTCATGTTTTTAGGTTTATTTGTTTAAATTCTAAAAAATTGTTTGGAAGATGATTTTTGCAGTATTAATCTTTATGGTTTCATATATTGCAATTTGTTATGGGATATGTATGTTTGCGTCCGTGAACTATGATTGTCCCATACTTTGTCAAAAGTTAAGTCTTCATATGTCGATATGCATGTATTGATAAAAGAATGAATGAACTTTTGACATTACAAAAGTTAAAGCCCTTTATGCCATATTTTGATGAAAGAAAAGGATAAAACTTTTATTTACGAGGATTATGTCTATTGTATGTCATTGTGCAAATGGTGATGGAAAATAGAATGAATCCTTGTTTATTCCGCAGTATTGATCTTCCCTGATCCATATTTTATGAATATATTATGCGGCTCCGTAAGTTCTCTTATGTTGAGCATTTCCAATTAGATTAATCATGGGTTTTCTTGTGGCTAATTTAATTGAGTATTATTTGGATTCAAATTCAAATTCGTATGTGATTTGTTATTGAAAAGGCGAGGGTACCCAAATAAACCTCAAGCTAAAACTTTTCCTACCTATAAGTCCTTTCTCCGAAAGTGATTGTCTATGGACTGAGTCGAGACAATACAACTAATCGGTTCACACTTCGTGTGATCGTCTATGGATACGAGATCGAGACAATACAACAACGAAGTATGTTACTTAATAAAAAGGTTCGGACTTAACCAAACACAATGGGATTCACTTATCAAGTAAATATGAATTAATGTTTGTGTGATTTACTTTAATTATAATAAAACAATTATAATGCGGAAATATAAAGTAAATGACACAGCAAGATTTTGTTAACGAGGAAACCGCAAATGCAGAAAAACCCCGGGACCTTGTCCAGAATTGAATACTCTTAGGATTAAGCTGATACACAAAATTACACCTAACTTCGTATAGTTGAGACCAAGCAACTAAACCTATAGTTCACCTAGTTCCGTCTGTATTCCCACGCCCCCGACCTATGAATAAGTCACGTACTTGGAACAATTACTTTGGTTCGTATTCCAAACAGTAAAGGAACAACAAATCTGTTTGGTATCAACTCTATTCAACCAAGTGATATGATTCGGACAAAGGCTTTTCTGTTTATCTTAACATAAACTCCTTCGTCAGGTCCTTAGATCTATCTTATGTTCAATTAACGAAGTAATCGTTTAAGATTAAGCCAACAACACTATCAATCCAAAGAATTGTGTTGAAACCGATCTACTCAATTAATCAATCCAATCCATTACAAGGATAAACCGATTATTAATTGGATCCTCTTTTTACCGAAACAAGTATTGTGCACACCAAAGATTATGAACCCACAAATCAGAAATCTTCAATATCTTCTTTGTCTTCAAATCTTCTTAGATCTTCAATAAATACCCGCACACAAAGAAGACTTTAAACTGAGTGGTCGTAAGAGATTTCGTCTAATTAGGTTACTCTCCTCTCCAAATAGGCGACTACACCAGTAACAACACAACAAGAGGTAGTTTGTTGCTACGAAGGATTAGTTTGCTAGAAAGGCAAACTTCAAGTATTTATAGACAAGGAAGTTTGGACACCGAGGAATTTCCAAAACCGAAAATATTCTCAAGATATTCATTAAAGCACAAATTCGGTTTCCATAATTCCTGGAAATGCTCTATCCAAAAATAATGATCGAAATCTCTTAGAAAATCTCTAATTAGTAAATGCACATTAGTAATTCTTATTTTCCTAAAAATGAAGTTAATTACCTTAATTAAAAGATTCTTAACTTATTTATGTTTCCATCCTGGGAATCTATTCCCTTAGCTATTAAGGAATAACTTTGAACAATTAAATAATAAACATTCATAGCACGTGTTCAAAGTATGTCGACATCTTAACTTTGTAAGTTCTCTTTCACACTTACAACCTTGAAACCGATTTGCCACGCTTCCAAACAAGTTTAGAATTGGTACATCTGACTTTCAAGAACTATGCGATTGATCAAATAACATTCAATCACAAATCATGGGTTTAACGGTTCTACCAAAACAAGTTTCGGTTCTACCTTCCATGTGAGTACTGTGCATAGTCACAATAGCTTTCCAAAATTTGGTTGACTAGGTACTAGGATCGGTTCTCCTTTTCCCAAAAACGTGTTGCACATGTCCATAGGATCGGTTCCCCTTTCTGTTATAAACTTTGCTGCACCTCATACAAGGATCGGTTCCCCTTTGTGATGTACTGCACCTCTTACTAGGATCGGTTTCCCTTTCCCATATTTGGTCAGACATAAAATCACAAACCTAATCATACCATCTCAGGTGATTACTTAAGATCGGTTTCACTAATAAAGTCAAACCAATACATAAGTCAGGCCTTTGTGAATAGTTTTACCAAGAACACAAAAAGTCATGAACAGTTATACTAAATCACACATATTGGATGTTCACAAGATATGCAATGAATAACAATCCCAATAACGCATGTCGATTTCCTTTTCGATTCACAAACAAGTTTATGAACTTACTTCCTTAGAACACATGTAAAACATTGTTCCCTAGGATAAAATCCTCACCTCATAGCCATACATAGTCACAATATCATTCAAATGATTATGGCGATGTCTTATCTACAAAGTTTAATGGTTAAGCAATAAACCTCATATTGTATTCCTTAATACTATGTCTATCTAGAGTTCAAATATGCTTCACAGTTTTGTTTTCAATATGCACGACTTGAAAGATACGTTAGGGAATGAAACAGTTCAAGTCAAATATCACTAACCTCAAGTGGAAGGATGATTGTTGTCGTTGTAGCTCCTTGCTTCTTCACATCTTCAAGTCTTCGCAATACTTGTAAAGTCTCATTATCCTAATACTTTCAAGCTAACTTATACGAAGTTGACTCTAGTACATAATCAAGCGACTCTTAACATGAGTTTTGATTCACTAAAATATGACAGCCAAACTTGACATACCAACGCTTGGTGGGTTCAACCGAGATATTCTCTAACAATCTCCCCCGTTGTCAATTTTAGTGACAAAACTCTTACATCATATGAATAAACAAATTACAAGAATTCATTACACATACGCTTGATTCCTGAATTCAACAGCGCAGTAAACTGCTTACATTCAATCCTTGAAAATGCCGTTGTTGACATTATAATAACAAAGCTAATACTCCCCCTAAGGAAGATATGTAGATATTAAATCCGCACGTCTTAGTTATACTAATTCATATGATATGTTACTCCCCCTTAGTCTGTGCTTTCACTCTTTCGTTTAGATAAAACGTTTAAGCATCAATGTTCTTTTCCTTAGCGATACCAATCAATATAAAATCAATACCAGTATCACTTGTTTACTCCATATATTCTCCTCATTTTTGTCAAAAAATGATAAAGAAACGAAAAAATTAAGGACAACACGAAAAGAATCTTACAAATCTCAAAATAAACTTGCAAACCGTAGAGTTAGGCACGAGGGTTCCATACACCATGTTCTGATAACCATATCAAAACCGAAACTACAAGTAGTTTTATTTTGATATGTTACCAAGGAAATAATTGTCCGAAACAATTTTTCCATTTTAGTTTAGCAAACCAAAAATCAACTAAGCACCTTAGTCCCTTTGCTAATCCGATTGTACAAAAACAATCGCTTAATTCGATAAGACCAAAATAAAGATAACTCTATTTTTCTCATCAGGTTCTAATTATCCATAAACTTAGACCTTTCAATTTTAAACAAGACAAGTACTAGGTTAGTTTACTAGCATTTCTTTGTTAAGGCATTCGATTAGACTTGAATAACCGAAACCTCACTTCGATAAGTCTAACTAAGATCAGAATTAACTTAGTTTCTCTTATCCGGAATCGAATTGGACTAAACAACTTATCCCGTAAACCTTTTATTTCGTTAAGCCATAAATAATTCATACAAACCAAATAAATAAACTTGCATAATTATTCACCTCAACTGGAAGCAATTGAAACAACATAGACATTAAAAGCACCGCAATTGCACCAAAATTTTGTAAGCCTAAACAATTGATACCACACAATAAAGCAAGATAACAATAGTTTTTCCTAACCGGAACCAATTGAATCACACATACATCCATACACACATCATGGAATAAAACATCAATTGAACTGAAATTTTGTTAAGCAAATGCAATAAATATACATGAAAGAAACTCAGGCTTTTCTTAAACATGAAAACAATTAACTAACAAGATTGTTACCTCAAATTTTGCATCCCCTTCTCCAATATGATTGCATCTTCTTCCAGGGAGAATTGATATCGAAATATCATCATGTTGTCATCCTTATGCAAAAATAAAAGAATAACAACAACCAACCTTTACCAGAGAAAGGTTGAAAATCAGTTTTAACAATTGCAAGCAAAAGTTGAAAACCGTTGAAACACATATGCTTTTATGCTAAACCAAAACCGATTCAACATATTGTGACTTTTTCAGATATTGTTTCTACCAGAACCCCTCATGATTCTTTGATAAAGCCTACCAACATGGGCTAGAACTTAATCCTGCTAAATCAAAAAGTCACCCAAACCACAAGGGTTCACATCTTATGAGATCGAATATTAAGGTAGTAAAACCGAAATCAAACATCCCATAAACATACATAGCAATAAGATAAAAGCATTCAAGCATAGGCTATGTAAACCGAAAACTATCAAAAGAAAAATTATAAATCAAATAATTTTATTCATAATAGTTTTATTCATAATAGACTTTACATAAAGTAGCCTAGTTTCAAATAAGAATTTAATCTTATCTTTGCTTTGCATGCCTTACTGGAGAAATCCTTTAGAAGAATCTCAATTTTGGTTTCTTCCTCTTTAGAATTTTCTAAATTTCTTCTAAATTCTCCAAGGTCTTCAGACCATCTATATTTTGCAATAGATTCTTTGTATCCAGCGATACTCATCTTGACATAAATAAGATCATCCTTTAGAAGATCTCTTCTTCCAATGAGTTCCATTGTTCCCTCAAATAAATTTTGAGCAAGAATTGTTGAGAGAGTTGTCTTGATAGAGAAGGAGCAATAATCGGAACAGATTCCATATATTCTTTTCTCATAATATGTGCAGCTAAACTCAGGAGTCCTTTCAATCTTTTCAACACAATAATCACAAACAACATCATACCGTTCTTTTCCTTCCATTATGAAAGGAATCATGTAAAGAATTTTTGAACGGGGCAAAGTAATGCATGAGCTAATTATTTCCGAAATTTCTCTTGTCAAGTCTTCCTCAATTTATACATACGGTGAAAGCATTGTAACACGATATTACAAGAGGATCATAATCAGACTTATTTATAATCCTATTTTTTTTTAAAAAAACTTAAAAAGGAAAGAATTCCTAACCAATTCCGAAAAACTATTCTTTCCTTACAGAAGTGAGGAAACAATTACTATGGTTTGAGAGGTTCCAGAAACCTATTCGTCCCCTTTCTTGTTTTTCTACTTTGTAGTAAATCATTAAAAGATGTTTTCACATTGATATCACTCTATATCTGTAGATCCTGTTTGAGTCTAACAACTAGACTTTCATAGTCATCTTTGTATAAAATTATAACAGGAACGTTTTTCTTAGACATTGTTCTAGATGACTTTCTTTTCGATACCTTCTAAGATTTTGGTATCAATTTGTAGGTAATCTTTGAATGAAGATTCTTCATTTCTAGAGACATGGCATTTTTCCACCTTGAAACATCAGATCTCATATCCTTATTGAAAAAGGTATTACCTTTTACATTATTTCTTCTTTTAGGATTGTTTCCTTTTGGATATGATTTTGAATTCATGTAAAGATTCGTTTGTCTCACTGGACAATAGTGATCTGAGAGGTTTTTGGAAGTGAAGTTATCCAATTCTTTTGAGACATATGATAGAGCATTCTGCATCTTTCGAATCTTACATTCCCTTTGCATATGACCTTTTTCTCTGCAATAAAAACAATGTTTATTGAAAGGTGTATAGTTTTTCGGTTTACCTTTATGAGACTTTCGGTCATGATATTGCTTCTTAGTTGGAATATTCCTCTGTGTGCATTCGGAGATTTTTTCTGTTGGAATCTCACTAGAGCACTTGGGAGAATCATGCAAGCATGCTTGTACCGGTGGATATTCAGGAGTAGACGGACAAACAGCCTTTACGAATTTTACTTTTTTGATGATTGATGAAGTATCAATCCCATCATATCCTAATCCTTGTTTGTCGCCATGACATCTCCATGCATCTATCATGGAAGATAAGTTAATTGTGTTATCATTAAGTCTTCTCAGCCTTTCAAACTCTTCTTCTAGCACCTTGATTTTTTAAGAGCATTGGTTAGTTGATCCTCAAGAGGATTTTTCTTCAAGGAGTCAGACTCAAGCTGTTCGTTGCTCGTTAAATGTTGAGAATTAATCAAGGCTTCTGTCTCAAGAAGTTTTTTATTGAACAAGTAATGTTTCCTGTTGAGGTTCTCAAACTCAAGGGTTTTTGAGTGAAGACTTTCTTTGTAGTCTTTAAGAAGATATCTGGAACTCTGATATCCATAGAAGAACCCAGAAAAAACTTTTCTCAATTTTCTGTTTTCTCTGCTGAGAGGAGCAAGAAGTCCAATCACGTCTGAAGAAGATAGTCTCTTTGTGGAGACAGCTCCTAGTAGTGAGGAGTATTCAGATAGATCATCTTCAACATCTTGATCAATTTCTGAGTCACCATCTTCAGAAATCTCATCAAGTTGCTTTTGAAGGCAAGTTTGCCAATTGCGAGTCTACATTGTAGAGATCGGCCTGATCAGTAGATTCACAGAAGGTGTTATCTTCAAGACCGGATTTATCATCTTGACTTACGTTAACTGAACACTCATTAGATTCATTTCTTATAGGTTGGATCGCACCAAACACTGATTGTTAGATCTTTTCGTGTTTGCCTGCTCTGATACCAATTGAAAAGGCGAGGGTACCCAAATATACCTCAAGCTAAAACTTTTCCTACCTATAAGTCCTTTCTCCGAAAGTGATTGTCTATGGACTGAGTCGAGACAATACAACTAATCGGTTCACACTTCGTGTGATCATCTATGGATACGAGATCGAGACAATACAACAACGAAGTATGTTACTTGATAAAAAGGTTCGTACTTAACCAAACACAATCGGATTCACTTATCAAGTAAATATGAATTAACGTTTGTGTGATTTACTTTAATTATAATAAAACAATTATAATGCGGAAATATAAAGTAAATGACACAACAAGATTTTGTTAACGAGGAAACCGCAAATGCAGAAAAACCCCGGGACCTAGTACAGAATTGAATACTCTCAGGATTAATCTGCTACACAAATTACACCTAACTTCGTATAGTTGAGACCAAGCAACTAAAAATATAGTTCACCTAGTTCCGTCTGTATTCCCACGCCTACGACCTATGAATAAGTCACGTACTTGGAACAATTCCTTTGGTTCGTATTCCAAACAGTAAAGGAACAACAAATCAGTTTGGTATCAACTCTATTCAACCAAGTGATATGAGTCGGACAAAGGCTCTTCTGTTTATCTTAACATAAACTCCTTCGTCAGGTCCTTAGATCTATCTTATGTTCAATTACCGAAGTAATCGTTTAAGATTAAGCCAACAACACTATTAATCCAAAGAATTGTGTTGATGCCGATCTACTCAATTAATCAATCCAATCTATCACAAGGATAAACCGATTATTAATTGGATCCTCTTTTTACCGAAACAAGTATTGTGCACACCAAAGATTATGAACCCACAAATCAGAAATCTTCAATATCTTCTTTGTCTTCAAATCTTCTTAGATCTTCAATAAACACCTGCACACAATCACTTGAATCTCTAACGACCAATCACGCACAGAATGGAGTCTGTTAACAATTGATTATCACAAGATTGTCTTTAGATCTAACAACAGTCTAAAGATACCTGTCTAAACTCTGAACTAGTTTGAGTGAATCTTATATCAGAAGAGAAGATTTCAAGCATAAACAAACTAGGTGCAATCAAAGTTCAACCACTGTTAGTCAATCAAATCAATGAAAACAAAAAATAAACCGAAATTATCTAGTTTCCCACCAACGGTACTAATAAAGCTTCTCAATCCCAAAGAAGACTTTAAACTGAGCGGCCGTAAGAAATTTCGCCTAATTAGGTTACTCTCCTCTCCGAATAGGCAGCTACACCAGTAACAACACAATAAGAGGTAGTTTGTTGCTACGAAGGATTAGTTTACTAGAAAGGCAAAATTCAAGTATTTATAGACAAGGAAGTTTGGACACCAAGGAATTTCCAAAACCGAAAATATTCTCAAGATATTCATTAAAGCACAGTTCGGTTTCCATAATTCCTGGAAATGCTCTATCCAAAAATAATGATCGAAATCTCTCAGAAAATCTCTAATTAGTAAATACACATTACTAATTCTTATTTTCCTAAAAATGAAGTTAATTACCTTAATTAAAAGATTCTTAACTTATTTATGTTTCGATCCTGGGATTCTCTTCCCTTAGCTATTAAGGAATAACTTTGAACAATTAAATAATAAACATTCATAGCACGTGTTCAAAGTATGTCGACATCTTAACTTTGTAAGTTCTCTTTCACACTTACAACCTTGAAACCGATTTGCCAAACTTCCAAACAAGTTTAGAATTGGTTCATCTGACTTTCAAAAACTATGCGATTGATCAAATAACATTCAATCACAAATCATGGTTTTAACGGTTCTACCAAAACAAGTTTCGGTTCTACCTTCCATGTGAGTATTGTGCATAGTCACACTATCTTTCCAAAATTTGGTTGACTAGGTACTAGTATCGGTTCCCCACATATATATGGTATCTAACTTATATGTGTTGCACATGTCCATAGGATCGGTTCCCCTTTGCCTAAAAATGTGTTGCACATGTCCTTAGGATCGGTTCCCCTTTCTGCTATAAACCTTGTTGCACCTCATACAAGGATCGGTTCCCATTTGTGATGTACTGCACCACTTACTAGGATCGGTTCCCCTTTCCCATATTTGGTCAGACATAAAATCACAAACCCGATCATACCATCTCAGGTGATTACTTAAGATCGGTTTCACTAATAAAAGTCATACCAATACATAAGTCAGGCCTTTGTGAATAGTTTTACCAAGAACACAACAAGTCATGAACGGTTATACTAAATCACATATATTGGATGTTCACAAGATATGCAATGAATAACAATCCCAATAACGCCTGGCGATTTCCTTTTCGATTCACAAACAAGTTTATGAACTTACTTCCTTAGAACACATGTAATACATTGTTCCCTAGAATGAAATCCTCACCTCATACCCATACATAATCACAATAGCATTCAAATGATTATGGCGATGTTTTATCTACAAAGTTTAATGGTTAAGCAATAAACCTCGTATTGTATTCCTTAATACTATGTCTATATAGAGTTCAAATATGCTTCACAGTTTTGTTTTCAATATGCACGACTTGAAAGATACGTTAGGGAATGAAACAGTTCAAGTAAAATATCACTAACCTCAAGTGGAAGGATGATTGTTGTCGTTGTAGCTCCTTGCTTCTTCACATCTTCAAGTCTTCGCAATACTTGTAAAGTCTCATTATCCTAATACTTTCAAGCTAACCTATACGAAGTTGACTCTAGTACATAATCAAGCGACTCTTAACATGAGTTTTGATTCACTAAAATATGATAACCAAACTTGACATACCAACGCTTAGTGGGTTCAACTGAGCTATGCTCTAACAGTTATGTCCAAAGAAATCCTTCTTTTCTTGTGAAAGTAAGGTCGCTCTTGTTGTTCTTTAGGGAATGACATTTTATGGGGGAGAGTTCTTAATTGAACTTGTGCTTAATTGCCAAATCTTTGTGGGGAGTGCGGCTGTGGAATATTATAGGGGTTATCTTGTATTTATAAACTCCTTGATGAAAGCATTTAGCTTCAGCTATATGATTGCATCTAAAAAGTTGATATGTTCTTTCTATTGGTCATGAAATGTCTCTATGGAAATTTCATTAGGATCCCACTAGTTTTCGTACCTTTGCCAATTTTATTGACAAAAAGGGGGACAATTAATTTGTATTTCACACAACAAATACATATGGTTTTCGGATCATTATGTAAGGGGGAGTGGTTTCCATGTGAGATGGATTATTGACCAAGGGGGAGTGATACATATCATCATAGTATTGTTGTAGAAGTTGTGATGCAATTGAACTTTGATCTTTGTGTAATAATACTATGACACTTTGTAAACAATGATTGAGAATTCTTGTTTTCTCATTGTTATGGCTACGGATTTTCAACAACGATGATGCTAAACTTACAACCTTTGGAATCATTGGAGTACTTGGAAGTGACGAAGATTTCGAGTAATGTTGAAGAACCAAGAAGATCATGCATGTGGAAGAGAAGCTACAAAAGTTTATTTATCTATTTTTGTATTCCATATGTATTGATAGTTTTGTCACTAAAATTTACAAAGGGGGAGATTGTTAGAGCACTGCTCGGTCGAACTCGCATGCGTTGCTATCTCAAGCTTGTTTGTCAATGTTAGTGATCAAAACTATAAGTCTTGATTTCTATTCTACTATAAGCTAAGTCTCAGACTAGGATAGAAAGTGTAGTTGTGCTCAAGCCTCCATGGCGATCATCATACAAAGATGAAGAACTACTCAAGGAACTTGTGGAACTTCATCGACTAAAATGTATGTGGAGACTTGAACTTATCTATCACTTAAAAGTCTATCTACTCTATCTCCTATCTTGAGACAAAAGTCGTTTTACTATATAGACTATGATTATACACATTTGCTATTTCGAGCCGAGTTTATCTCGCTCATGTATTTCTCGAAATATGTGTTGGTAAGCTTTCGCTTTGGCCAAGTTCATCTTTACTAGTGACGAAAGTCATGTTAAGTTTCAATCACTTGAAAATCGCTTTGACGTGGTTTGTGAATAACAACTATATAACGTCCTCTAAGAATGTTTCAATGATTGAAATGAGAGTTTAGATTATATAACCATGGAAGGATATAAACATTGTGTGGTAACTCATACATGTATAAGTCCTTATTCCTTGAAACCAAAGTAGTATGCGTGTCTTTGCTTCAGAAAACCAAGTAAGAGTCCGCGTACCAAGTCCGCGTATTGTCGGAAGTTCTCATCCCGAGAAATTCTTCTAGAGTTTGTAAACTAAAAACAAACTTATTCCGGGTACTTAAGTCCGCGTACCATTCCGCGTACTTAAGTTGGTTATTTTCTAAAAACGATTATTTGTGAACTTAAACTTACATAAACTAAGGAATGCATAATTGCAAACCGTGGCTATAAAGTTCATATATCGGTTCGAGTGAATCAAATCGTTTTTGTTTCAATTGTGTCTATTATAAAGATCTAAGCAATTGAACAACTCTCTAACTAGTTCATTTGAGTCATTTGAACTAGTTATGGTAAAAAAGAATATGAGTAAATGTCTCGCCTCTTTGCCTCCTGGTGATCTGGCTTGATTTGTTAAGACATCTCAAACCCATTCGAATGCTTCCCATGATTAAATCTTTGTAGTTTGGATACATTGCTAGATGGAACCGAAAATTGAGGATTCAATTTTGCAACTGATAGATCAATCTCGGCTGTGGTCGCGATTGTTGATGGGTGGCCTCTGCGAGAATTTGGTAATTTGGGGTGTGGATGAGGAATGAATCTAATTCCCTTCAACAAATGAGCGGTAGAGATTCGGAGAGATCCAATTGTTGCAAAGTCCATCAAGAAATGGCTAGTTCAGTTTCATTGATCGCAAAGTGAAGGAGATGGGGTTGATCTTAGGGAGGAAGCCGAGAAGGTGTTGAGATTGTGAAGGTGTTGGCTTGACTATCATCAACACTTGGTTTATGACCCAATTGAACTTTTTGTTCTCAAGTATATTCCTTGTTGTTGGAAAGGGGCGGAGAACCTATTTAACAACTATATAACGTCCTCTAAGAATGTTTCAATGATTGAAATGAGAGTTTAGATTATATAACCATGGAAGGATATAAACATTGTGTGGTAACTCATACATGTATAAGTCCTTATTCCTGATGGTGAACCAAAGTAACTTTGCAAGCATTTTAGCTTGGTCGGTCCAGAAAACCGTTCATGAACAAGAGTCAAAGGTGGTACAGTTTGGCGCGCGCCCCAAGACGACCCATCTTGGTCGGTCTTTATCATATCACCGTGTAGGTGGTAGGTTGTGTTCACACCTATACCGAAGTTCTCATCCCGAGAAATTCTTCTAGAGTTTGTAAACTAAAAACAAACTTATTCCGTGATGACTCGTAATTTTGGCTTTCAAAGCGCGCGACCAGTCTTTTGGGCGGGCCGGTTTGTTGTAACCAACCATTAGCGTACTTACAGTTGGTTATTTTCTAAAAACGATTATGGTTGGAGCGTGAACTTAAACTTACATAAACTAAGGAATGCATAATTGCAAACCGTGGCTATAAAGTTCATATATCGGTTCGAGTGAATCAAATCGTTTTTGTTTCAATTGTGTCTATTATAAAGATCTAAGCAATTGAGCAACTCATGTGATAATGATTCTAACTAGTTCATTTGAGTCATTTGAACTAGTTATGGTACAAAAGAAGAATATCACCATCAACAGGTTGATATGAAAGTGCTCATATGGCTAACCATTTGGTTAACTACTGTTGAACCAACTAAATGTACATGTTTGGGTACGGTTACACGAACCCTAAAAAATGTGCATTTCATTTGTGTGTAACAAGCTAAGTTTCGATTTAACGGTTGAAAGATATTAGCTTGAATCTAATCAGGTTTTTATCTGACGATGAATATTGAATGCTTTGTTACTAAGCTAACATTGATTGCAAACCCTAATTTGAAAGACTATATAAGGGAGAACTCTAGAAAATGGGAAACCTAATCCCCACACCTTCTGTGTGATACTAGTTATATTAGCTAGAGTCGATTCTCCTTTAACCTTAGGTTTCCATCGAGACCCTGTAGGTTAACGACTTGAAGACTTCATTGGGATTGTGAAGCTAGACCGATACTACTTTCTCGTAGTTGTGTGATCTGATCTTGCTGTTTCTATCGTACTAAGTACAATCGTAAAGATTGGCTTGAGATTGATTTCTCCGATAGGCAAGATATAAAACAAGTCACAAACATCTTCGTCTCATCGTTTGTGATTCCCCAATATCTTCTTTCGCTATTCGATTAATATTATTGTGAGGTGATTGATAATACTTGGATGTTCTTCGTGAATATAAGTCCGGGTTATCAATTGGTTCCTGTTCACCTTGATTTATCAAAAGACGGAACAAAACTCGTAGGTATTTCTGTGGGAGATAGATTTATCTATTACCGTAGACTTTTCCTGTGTGATCTGATTTGTTTATTAAAGTCTTCGACTTTGGGTCGTAGCAACTCTTAGTTGTGGGTGAGATCGGCTAAGGGAATCAAGTGCGTAGTATCCTGCTGGGATCAGAGACGTAAGGAGCGCAACTGTACCTTGGATCAGTGTGAGATTGATTGGGGTTCAACTACAGTCCAAACCGAAGTTAGTTTGTGGTAGGCTAGTGTTTGTAGCGGCTTAATACAATGTGTGTTCAATCTGGACTAGCTCCCGGGTTTTTTTTGCATTTGCGGTTTCCTCGTTAACAAAACTTCTGGTGTCTGTGTTATTTCTTTTCCGCATTATATTTTGTTATATAATTGAAATATCACAGGTTGTGCGTTTGAATCGATCAATTGGGAAATCCAACCTTTGGTTGTTGATTGAAATTGATTGATCCTTGAACATTGGTCTTGGTACCGTTCAAGTGATTTCTCTTGTATTCAATTAGACTCGCAGATTTCTATTTGCTTGAGTAAGTATTGAATCGAGAAAGAGAGATATAACTCTTTGATATACTTTTATTAAGATTGGGTTTGACTGTCTAGTTGATTCTCTTAAAAGTATATTGGAGTTAGTCCATACAGATTGCTAATCGAAATATTGGGTGTGGTTGTTGTACCCCCGCTTTTTCACCTGGTAATTGATGTAATCATATTATCGATTTTATATTAGAAGATGATTAGCAATATGTATTTGAGGCATACCTCTTTTTCGAAGATGATTTTATATTAGAAGATGGATATTTCTTTTGTTAAATTTTACTTTGTGTATTTTTGTTTTTGGTGTGCAGGTTTTGCTTGAAGTTAAAAGTGGAAAGTTGGACTTGCCTAAAAAAGTACAGAAAATCCAAGATTTTATTTTATTTTTGTTAGTATTTATTTTTGGACTTTTATATATTTTAAACTCTAATATACAAGCAAAATAATAAAAGAAATTTTTTTACACACCAGGGTTTTTAGTTGGCAACCGAGCGACAAGCTGGGCACCAACACCCTTTTGAATAGCAATACCCAATCTATGAAAAATAAAACTACCAAGACCACTACCAGCATCATTACTAGCTAAGCAATTTTTCAGGCGCTTGAAAAGACAAACAGTATCTTTGCCAAGCTCCCCTAAAGTAGTGAAAGATAAAACACCAAAACCATAACCATGTGTAACACATTCATTCGAGTATTTAGAACGCTTACGCGAAATAGCTTTCGAAATGGCCTGGCCTGGGATGAAAGCACGAACTCCATCGCCAGCGAAGGGCGAGACACCTGTAACATCCAATTGCACACACCAATTGCATCGTCATACTACCGAGTTTAGGAAAACTCGTGGAATAGTAAGCTGAACCCGTGCCTTGGGCCTTATAGAAGTTACCAGCTGAAATTCCACAAACCTCAGCCTTGTACCTTTGACCAGCCTTTGACTGTAGGTATATTTTGTTTTGGTAACCTCAGCCTACCCATTTTAGTCAACCTTGCATTTTTACGTGCATAATAGAATGTTGAACTGGTATTATAATAGCCAATACAATGATTATTCGACTGAGAAACATGGACATTATCCTTATTATGACCATAGTGTGAATAGTGGTTGGGAACGCCATCCTTTTGAAGGATATGGGTCATACCATGGTGACCCAATTACTATCCACATGCATACCAGTCATACGAGCAAAATTCTTATACTTCTCCTCAACTAGAGTCGACGTAGGATACTTGAGTCAACACGTAAGTTACTTGAGTCGACATATAAGGCAGCTGAGACAAATAAAATAATTGTCCCAATGAGTGAACCTTCTTTAGAAGATATCCTCAAGAGGTTGAATGAAAACTTAGATCCGGCATTAAGGGAACTTTCTTTAGAAGAGACCCTTGAGAGGATAGCTAAGTCGACACATAGACTTGAGTTAGAGGCACAAAAAAGAACTGCTCAAAATAACCTTAATTGCCAGTTTAGTGTTTCCGATATTACCTTTGAAAATGAGGATAGTTATTTACATAAATTGGTAACACTACTTGTTTAAACGAGGTTCAACGATTTTCATGTTATTATAATGATGATTATGATAGTGTTGATGAAGAATTTGAAATAAGTAGGCATAATGATCAGGAATTTGCTACTCCAATTGAGCTTTATAACGATAATGTTATTTCTAGTTCAAATCCAAATAATTTTAATGACTATTCACCTATTCAAAAGGACGAGGATTTGACTAAAGATGACACTTCCTTAGATGATGTAGTATTTCCTTTTAATTACGAAGTCAATGATGGTTTAAATGAACAAGTTTATTTTGAGTCTGGCGATTTAGAAACAATAGTCTTAGAAAAAGAATATGAACTCGTTGAGATGAGTGAGGATGTACCTGACTTAGAAGAATCAATTGACCATTTTCAGGAATCAGACCTCGAAATTAGGGAAGTTGTGACTAGTCTTTCTAGAGACACTAAAAACTCTAAGTTTGGGGGTGATTATCATTCTCCATGTGCCTTAACTCTTAAAAAGGCCCCTCACTTGGGACTTGACATATGTGCCTCAACCATTTTAAAAGATTATCTTCATACACGTTTTCCCGAACCTAATGATGTCCGGGAAGAAGTCCAGTTGTTAAAAACCCATCCTCTGGTTGATGTGGTTTACCCAGGTTATGATACCCAGATTGATTTTGTTTTCCCACCAAATATTTTTCAACCAATTGTGGGAACATATGAGTTTCAAATGTGTCAGTTATTAAGTTTTGAGACTAAGTATAAGTACTTTAGGAGATTGGAATCGACACATTTTCTTAAAAATGACCACCACTCTCATTGTGGTCAACTGTGTGAGTCAAAACTGATTGACTTAGAGGATCCTCAATTATTTAGGTTATTATTATATGCTTCTAATCTTTTCCAGACCTTTGAACCTGATTTTTCGGGGTCTTACTTATGAGGAGGGGCAACCCATGAAAATATTTTATTTAGACCCCTTTATTGAACTTGAACCTGAACCACAACTAGATGCAGTTGTCTTAAACAAGAAACTAAGCAAGGGTGTGCTATGTTTATTCTTGGTTTGTTGCAGTTTCCTTTTATCTGTGATAACACTTTTTAATGTGGATGACCTACAGTTGTTCCGGCTATTGCTATATGATTCGAGGTGATTAATTCTTTTATATGTCTAGTTGAAGACGCTAAACTTAGCACTTCTTTGGAGGTAACCCATGCTCATGTAACACGGTAATATCTTCTTTTAACTCTATTGCTTCAAATGGTAACAGTTTCTCCTTGTTCATGCTTTTAATTTTACTTTTAGAACATTGAGGACAATGTTAGATTTAAGTTTGGGGGTATGGGAGAATAAATTTATGCCTATTAAGGATGGCACTAACCAATTTAAGTGGATGGAAGCATCTTAGATGTAGGAGTTGAGGAACCAATCTGATTGGATCGAAATATCCAAATAAAGTCTATTCATAAAAGCACAGAGCTCATGTGTTAGAAATAACATGGTAGTTTCACCATATCTCGTTGAGTCCTTTTTACCTTCTGTTTTTATTTTATTTTCTTTTTAAAATATGTTTCTCTAAGTGATTTTGTGGGGCATGCGCATCGAGTTGTTACCACAGCTGGGATGGAGTAGAGTGATTGAGTTACTTTATTTTAAAAAAATGAAAAAAAAAAGTTGAAAAATGATTAAAAAAAAAGTTGAAAAAAAAGAGAGAGAAAAGAATAGAAAATTGAGACCAGACCATCAGACCAACCAGAATAAATTGCTCAATAAAATCGACCATTGGTTCCCTTGTATATACCAGCTGAGGTGATCTAGAATTAGGATTGTCGACCACTGGTTCCCTTGTATATGCCAGTTGTGTTGGTATTAGTCATACCAGTATCTCGGTCCATTAGGATAGGTTCATCTTGGGAACGTCCTTCAGAAAGATATGGGAAACACCATTCACCTTAGTCAACATCAAAACCATCTACGTTTTTCTCTATATCCATCTTCTTAATCTATCCATGTGGTTGGTTGACTCTGGATATTGATGTCCATAGTGCGACTATATGAGTAGAGCTCTGTCACTTATGTATGAATTTTAGTATGTGAGTGCAAACTCGTGTACAACAATTAGAATTTCGCATCAGGGTACTTCCTCTTGTAGTCAATGAGAGTATGCCAATCAAGGAGATTCTTTAGTGCTATTCCAAGGTTCTTGGTAGATAGCTAGGGTCTGAAGTAAAGGTTTTGTGGGTACACCTCTTGTAAACCCTCCCGAGACTATAACTCGGCCATTAGGGCCAGCTAGGGGTTTAAATGCTTGTTGCACATGCTAAGTGCAATCGTGATGCCTGCGACAGTGAGTTAGGATTTCATTTTCTAGATTTGATTTGCTCGAGGACTAGCAAATAATAAGTTTGGAGGTATTTGATAGACGCATTTACGTGTCTATTTTGATCTCAATTACGTGCATTGTTAGTGCTCAATTTTGTACTTATTTGGTTATTTATGTCTTTGTAGGTGTTTTTGGAGAAATACGCTTGTGCAGAGAAAGTCACTCGAAAAGTGGTATTTGTACCCCATGGAGGAATTATTGAAGGCACCCCAGAAATGCGTTAATATTGCCCGGATAACACCTGCTATTCAGACTTCCACTTTGGATAAGGGGCACCCAAATCACTATCGGCACCCCAACAACATGATAAGAGGAACTTCATCTTCACGGTTTAAAAACAGAAAAATGGTGGGAAATGTCATGTCCAAAAGTTGCTCACCTGATAACTTATGGATTGGATTTTGGACGTGATTCGATAGATTCAATCACTAAATTTGATTAGGGTGGACTTATATGGGATGAACAGAGTGAGCATGGGTATTTGAAGCAACGAAATTGGGCTGGATCATCGGTGTGAAGTTAAACAGGGGAGGAAATTATTCTCATCTTTTTGGATTTGTTCTGGAGGAGTATTCCCAGACTTTTCTCGATTATTTGAACGAATATCAACATATTACGCTAAAACAGGAATGGTATGTTTCTCTGATTCGAAAAGGAAAGAATATTTCTCTTGATCTCGACAAATCAGGCAAGTAAGAGTATCACGGGTTTTGGGTGTATATTCGGAAATTATTTGATGAAAGAGGGATGATATCTTCTCTGAGGGATTATATTCAATATATTATTAGAGTTTGGAGAGACTCAAGCGGAAAGAAGAGGTGTGAAAGTAAGGAAAACAACAGGAAGTTACAGAACTTGGGATAGAAGAAAAAGTAAGATATTCTCGGGATTCATATGACCCGTGGTATATAAGTAGATGGGGTTCGACTCATAGGGAAGCAATCTAGAGTTGGGGGGTGAAGACAGAGCTACGGGAAAGGCTGCAGAGAAAATCAGAAAGTTGCAGAGTCGTTCTGCACTTTCAGGGAAGAAAGGAAGAAGAAGAACATTAGACTTATAGAGCGTGTCGCAGAAGCAGTCGTATATTCAACTACAAAATCCTTTTATCATTTATATTTTTACTTGCTTAAGACATTCAACGACTACTATTTTCTTGCAAAAGGCTTTGTAACTACAGTTCATTCTCCTCAATAAAAATACCTTTTTGAGCTATGAAATATTATTTTGAGCGTGTTTTCACCATGATGAGATAAACCCCATCACTGGACGACGGAGGAAGTCGTGTTTCATATTTGATTGGTAGCTATGATTGATTCTTTTGACTAGTTGCATTGCTTTCAATTGATTTATGATTTTTATCAATTAGTTGTGATTTCGTTTGATGGCGTATGCTTAGACTTAGAGATTTTGATGTGCCATTCTTGTGATTTACAATTGATGTTTTACAAAATCTACTTTTGGCAAAGAAAAGAGTCAACAAAAGAGCTATAATTGTTATGAATCATTATATGAACCAATTGAATTTGATTAACGGTGGAATCCTGAGTCTCAGTACTTCTCGATATCATGACAATCTTGTATACATATATATTTTCTTTGTTTTTTGGGCCGACCGAGCGAAGCGAGGGAGGTCCTTTATATGACCACTTTTTTGTAAAATCTAAGTGATCAATTATCACAAAAAGATTGGAAATGGTTAGGGCCGAAAAACCAAAAATGTCCCTCCCTTTTAGTCCAATTACTATAACTCCTTGTGTATCCTATCTTTTCAGGGGTATAATTGGAAAGCAAACTTTAATATGACATATCTAAAAATCCGTGCCTTGGAATTTTACAAATTTTATCTCGTTAGAAAGGTTATAAAAAACTCTACGCAACAAGTACAAACAACAATATCAAATTTGGAGTTTTTACGAAAAAATCGAGAGATATATATCATTTTAGGCACAAATTTAGAAAATTAAATGTATATCCATTATGCAAACCATCACAAAGGATACATAATACTTTATGTAGCAAAAATATTGGTTTATGCATCAACTAATTTTCCATTGCAACTAATAAAACGATGTACTCCATCCGTTTCAAGAATAATGATACTATCATTTTAGGCACAATTTTCGAAAATTGAATACATAGCCATTATGCAAACCACCACAAAGGATGCATAACGCATCATGCAACCATATTTTAGTATATGGATCGACTAATTTTCCGTTTTAGAAAAAATAATTCTTTCACATCATGTTTTAGGAAAAATGATACTATCACATCCGTTTTGGAAAAAGTGATACTTTTGCTCGTTTAGGAAAAGTGATACTTTCGATTCATTTCGGGAAAAGTGATACTTTTTCCGTTTGGAAAAAATGATACTTTTGCTTCATTTTCAGAAAAAGTATCACTTTTCTGAAATGAGGCGAAAGTATCACTTTTTCAAAACGGGGAGAAAGTATCACTTTTTCCGAAACGGGGCGAAAGAATCACTTTTTCCGAAACGGGGAGAAAGTATCACTTTTTTCGAAACGGGGTGAAAGTATCACTTTTTATGAAACGGGGAGAAAGTATCATTTTTTCTGAAACGAGACGAAAATGTCACTTTTTCTGAAACGAGGTGAAAGTATTACCTTTTCTGAAACGGGACGAAAGTAGTCGTGGACATTCTTCTTCGGTCGGCCCTCCTACCGTGGCAACGATCGTACTAGTATTATTTTACTTTATTAAGTCTTAAAACCAATCTCATCAAGTTCGAGTTGAACGAACTTTATTTACCACTATCGAAACAATATCATCAATCTCTTCACATCCTCCATTTCATGAGGTTTTAGCTTCGCAACTAATGAGTGTCCAACAAAACTTTTCGGGTCCTCGTGGTTGTCGCTGCCAAACTACACCGTACTTCCCATCCATTGTCTCTTAAATTGAATACAAGCTTAAAGGGGAAATTATCTCTTGTATATCATATTAGTCTTCTTTGGATATACATAACCCTTTCTCTTTTGGCTATTCTTCTCCTTGTCGACCCACTTCTCTCGCAAGCCATCTCGAACCGAAACGCAGAACCTTGGGTATTCCTCACTAGCACCCACATGTTCTTATTAGCCGTTTTTTTAGCCCACTCGATTGCTTCATGTTTAGATGTTATTCCCTACATAAGGAAAACCACGGGAGATTATAAGGTTCATTATAAGCAATCCCTAAGTAAAGTTCAAAATACTAGATGAAAAGTATAACATACGAGAGGAATTTTATAGTATTCCGACGTATCCCGACCAAGCGGTTTTGCATTTGGTTGATCAATATATGTCATAATTTAAGGTACAAATGAAAATTAAATTAAATTAGTTAAAAAAAAAAAAACTATGCCGGAACAGTCCGGCATGCTCGGACTAATCCGAAACTGAAGACCATTTTTTAACTGCTTCCGGCATAATAATTTCATTGGAAATCAACTCCGGAAACGTGTGTCGGCATGCTCGTTACCTAAGATTCAACGCCGTACACAGTGCCGGCGTGGTCGATAAACAATTAAACACGCTGATATTTAACTTTGGGAGTCACTAATTCCTGTATGTTTTTTCTGAGTGTTTGAGGATGAAAACCATTTCTGCTGATTTTGGTAATTTTGGGTGTGTGTAGGCGAGAAACGAATCTAAACCCTAAACAATGTACTGCACGGGAGTACTTTTGATTCGAGAGATCAATCTGTACAATCCTGGCCTAAACCAAGAAATGGCCGTTCAGGCTTGCTTCGGTCACAAAGTGAAGGAGAAGGGTTGGTCTTAGGGAGGGAAGCGAATAAAGTGTTGAGACCAGAATGTTGATTCCGGAAGTGTGGGCGTTTTGTGACTTGTATCAGAAATTTGATTTGGCTAGCTGGATGAAAAAGCTATCATATGATTTATGGATGTTGTATTGTTCTCTTGACCAAAACCTGTTGTTTGGTGAAAATAGGTGAGACCTATTTATACAAGTCATAGTGAAACGTACCCTGGTCTCGTAGGAAGTGGAAACGATTGAGTGGTGGAAGAAAAGAGTAACGTGTAACTGTTAGACGTTATGCTTCCATGATGAGGGAAGTTAATTCGTGTAACCGCCAGTCATTACGCTTCCATGATGAAGGAAATGAATTGTTTACACCGTTACTTTTCACCACCACTAATTATCCCACTTCATGACACTTTCTTGTAACGGGCGCATTGCACGCCGCATGCTGTAAACCGCCAGACCAATACCCTGATGAGCATCCCCTAGTTTATGACATATTTTCATGTCTCGAGTGTTTTCGTGGAAAACATGTAGCACTTTACTACGTGTGGAAGTTAAAATCAAGAGGCTTACCGCAGGTAAATAACATGCGATGCTAGGCTCATTTTGGCTAGTCGCCTAAAACTTGTCGCGAGCTTACCGATTTGGTGGCGAACTTCGATGGTCGAGATCGCATCTTATGAATAAGGGTATCCGTTGATTGTGGCTACCTTGTGTTGGCACCTGACAATGGCGCAGTGACATTGCGTCATGACTTGTGCATGCCAGTGGCACGATGGTGCAAGTGGCGCCTGGCGTAGCCATGGTCGTTGGGTTTAGGCGGTTGGTCGCCTAAGAGTTGCCACAAGTCCATCGATTCGGTAGCGAACTTGGATGGCTGAGATTGCATCTCATGAAGAAGGATGACCATTGATTATGGCCACATCTTGTTGTATAGCGAAGTGGCGTCAGCCACATGCTAATGGCATGCCAGTGGCGTAGCCATGGCATAGCGGCATGCCAATGGCGTAGCCGTGGCATAGCGGTATGGCCAAAGCTAAAAATTGGCTCCGTGGCCAAAGTTAGGGTTTGGCACCGTGGAAGAATTCGTCGTGGAAGAATTCGCCGTGGAAGAAGTAGGGCTTGGCGTGGCCAAGGTGCCGTGGAAGAATTAGGGCTTGGCGTGGCCAAGACGCCATGGAAGAATTCGCCGTGGAAGAATTAGGGCTTGGCGTGGCCAAGGCTCCATGGAGTCGGACCCACATGTGGCGTGGCAACATTGGCCCTATTGCCACGCCAATCCCATTGCTCTGGGAACGTTATTTGACTTTGGTAGCAATTTGCTCAAATTAGGGTTTGGCATGTCGAAACCCTAATTAGTGCACGTGGCGTGCGGCTGCGGCATGTCGCTACTTTTGTGAAAATGGCGCCATGGATTTTCCAAAGGAACTATGGCAAGACCATAGTGTGGAAACGACCATGGGAGTAGGAATTGTCGTGGGTGGCTATCTATGACAGGTTGCTATGAAGTTGCATGTTTTGCGAAGTTGTCGCGGTAGAGTGACATGTTGGCATGCTACCGCGGTAGAGTGGCATGTTGGCATGCCGACCAATATGTTGTTGTGGTAGGGCGCGTTTGGCTTGCCAGTTAGTATGGTGACGCGGCAGGGTGCGTTTGGCCTTTAATGTATGGTGGCAAGTTCAGAGCAACTTGATTGGCCCAAAAAGGGGGCCGACCAAACATAAGGCGCGACAATACTTCTGGTGAGAGTGTGGCGAGTTTAGAGCGACCTGATTGGTCGAGGAAATAAGGTCGGGGCGTGGCCAATGGCGCTAGTTGGACTTGGGCATGGCCACGCCTCTTCTTGCTGTTGCGGCTCTCTGTTTTTCTTATTCTGAGCGAGGTTCTGCACCTGCTAATCCATGGCGGATTAATTACTTAGTTTGCTTAGGCTTAATTTTGACAAGCAAGGTCTGGTATATTGCGCGAGGCGCGAAACCCTAATCGCTGCAATTTAGTCGGGACGATTGATTGAATTCTATGTGTCGACACGCAGAGCTCTTTTAAGTTCGTTGCCGAGAGCAAGATGCTTTTCGATTGAATACCTTATGCAAAAATCTTATTCTTGACACTTGGAGATTCGTGCTACTCACTGCGAGTGAACATAAATCGTCATGACATATCAACATTAAGAGTTCAGCCGGAGAACATAACATAGAAGGCATTCAGAGGAACTTATATTAAGTGAATATACGCGAGGCGCCGAAATTTCTAATATCCGGGATTTCGCAAAGTATGGATAAATTTCATGTAAGTATATTGAGCGGCTCAATAAATATGCCGGTGGAGAGGTTAGCACACGTGGCTCTGTTTACTTGCGAGTGACGTCACATCGATGCAAGGTTTTACGATTTTAACCCTAATCTAAAAACCACCATCAACATTAAGTCCCCTGCTTAGCTCGGAACTGTGGCATTGTTGCAGGGTAAGCATAAGATGATGACAAACGAGGATAAAATTGAAACAACAAGTCATGAAGAGATTGTCAGGAATATTTGGCTAACCTTTGTCAGGAGGCACGAAGAATCTGCGATCCTTGCATCGGCGGCTTCGCATAAATTTGGTTTGTCCATGGGGTACTGGCCTCAGCACTGCGACTTTGGCTACTAATTGGCAGAGGTGGTACTGCGACTTGGTCCGCGGAACGGCGAATGTTGCTAGCCGGATAGGAAAGTAGATGTCGCTGTTGGCTTTAAATGATGGATGAATGATGGACAGCGCTGCTTGCTTGGATACATCCATGGAATGGTTCTGCTGGTTAGATCAGCAGAGCATCGTTGTTGGCTAGGTCCGTGAAGCGGTGGATGACACTTGGCTGGCTAGATCACGGAGAAGCAGAGATGGCACGTCTGGCTCCTGATTCGTGGAACGGTGGATGACGCTACTTTGAACGGACAAGATGGCGCTTCCTTGGCTGGTGGAGATGGCGCTGCTTTGAACGGCTAAGATGGCGCTAGCTAGGTCAGGGAATGGTGGAAACCGGCCGATCCATGGAATGGTGGAAAGCGGATCCATGGAATGGTGAAAATATGGTGCTGGAACTTTGGCCACCAAACGGTGATGATAGCGCTGGAACTTTGGATTCAAATGGTGATGGAGGCGCTGATGGCTTCAGTCCGTGGAACGGTGGAAATGGCACTTGGAAGGCTTGCTGGCTGGATCACGGAATGCTGGAACGTTGGCGCTAACTTAACCACGGAGTGCTGGAGCCATGGAGAGTTGTCTTGACCACGGAGTGCTGGAGCCATGGAGAGTTGGCTTGACCACGAAGTGCTGGAGCCATGGAGAGTTGGCTTGACCACGGAGCGTTTGTAGGTTGAGCGACCGGTGTTCCTCGTCTTTGGCGCTGGCTCTTGGTTGGTCATGGAGCGGAGATATTGTCACACTACTTGTTCGTCTATGGAGCATGAGTGTGGTGAGCCTAGTCATCTATTCCCGTTCATGGAGCAATAAGGAATCCTTATTCTGTTCAAACTCTAGAAACTGCGTTCGTGTGAAAAGGGGTATCGACCCTCTTCTGTTTTTGTTGTTCGTCCGGCTCTGTGCTTTCATCTGTAGTATCTGGCTCCTTTTCGTCATTTGTTAACGGTGGTAGAGCGAGCATTAATGGTAACAAAGCAATCTCCAATATTTATAATCAACGGCAAGGCAAGCCAGGAGAACTCAAGGTAGGTGCTCTCGCATGTATCCACCCAACAGTATCATCGATCTTCTCCAGAATGTGTAATAAGGCTCTGACTCCAGAAGAATGAGTGTCTAATCTCTCCAGTGGATTTCAAAATTTACCAAACTCCATTGCGATCTTGGGATAGATGGATGAAATATATGCTCGGAAATGATCATGTATGGGCTAATTTAGAGATTGTGGTTGCGTTGTTGGTCCATCCTTGACTTTAGTCTATCTGGTGCCTGGACTTTCTGATTGCGATGATGATATCTTTGTGGATGCTTGCATGGCCGAAATCCTCTGGATCCATTGGGTGAAATAGACGAGCTGAGAGCGTTCTGTTGCCGATGTGCTGCTATCAAGTCTTCAAGATCTTTGTTCCAAGCGACATCCTTTGAACCATCTTTTGAACTGTTGTATGAAATGGGATGCGGTGAGTAGTCCCTAGTTATACTTCTGTTAGATCCAATGGTGTGGCCGGATATGTGAATGTATCTTTGTGGCATGCTTTTGGAGTCTTTGATGTACTCATACGGCTTCATGTTGAGGAATTCCTGCGGCTCGTAAAAACTTCGACAATGATGATGTTGAAATCAGAAATAACCTGGTTGAGGGGAGTGAAAAGCATCCAATGTTGGTAGTCCCCATGTGTAATTATCCTGAGCATATTTTCTCGTGGAATATGTGCTTCTACTGTATTCACTGGTAAGGTGGTGACTGCGTTCAAACCTCTGAAGGAGGCTTCAGTCCCCGACTGTAGCCTACTTTAATTGCATCGCCTTGAATCCATGCTTATGGGATTTGATACAAGCTTATTTTACTCTTCTGGATGTGATGCTGGGATTCTTAGAATCATCTCATGGACGAAAATTTTGGATAATGAAGGGGTAGCAGTAAGAGAGTCATGTCGTTAATCATGTCTCCCTCTGCGTCTTTAAGAAAAATATTTTAGCCGCGTCTCTAGAGTTATCTCATGAATACTTTGATTGTTGTCGGGGATGGACCGCGTTGAGCAATCCCCAGTCGCACTCCTCTTTGGTTACTGAAGTTTTCCTCTGAGTAGGCTTGGGATACGTCGTGGGCCTCGTAAAGTGTTGCACACGCCTTCTGTACAGATAGGTGGTGATATTCTTACGCTACACCTTTGAAGAGTAGATGACCTCATCGTGGCTACGACTTTTGGGGTTGGCCAAGGTCTTCTCGGCTTTGATCGTGAAGGGATTTCGTGTAAATCCTCGGTCCCCAAGTGTGGTTTATATGTTTACATCTTGTATGGTCGGTGGGTTTTCCATGATAAAGATATCGCCATCTTGCATCCTTGCTGGTGATTCTATTACTTCTTCCATGTGAAACTAAAATATGGAGAAGTACGGATTACCCTTGTAGCGGTTGTTGCTATGGCGAAGCTCTGGCTGGTAAAAAGAGCAGCAACGGTTCTTGGCAGCAGCTGTGATCATAAGAGACTATATTGGCTGGAATTGCATGGGCGTCCATGAGAGCAAAGGAATTGGCTGGATGTGTGAGTGAGTAAAACTGCCCACGACCACAAGCTTTGGCGGGATGAGACAGAAGGTGGCCAAAATTATGAACCTTGGCTGGCTGCGATCACGATCCTTGACAGGGAGGAGTGTCGACTTCTGGAGAAAACGTTGAAGCGGAGCGGCTCTTGGAGAGAAACGTTGAAGAGGAGCGGCTTCTGGAGGTGAGACGTTGAAGCGGCTCCTGGAGCGAAACGTTGGAGCGGAGCGGCTTCTGGAGAGAACGTTGAAGCGGCTCCTGGAGCGCAACGTCGAATCGACGCGGTTTCTGGAGAGAAAAGTAGAAGTGGCTCCTGGAGAGAACTCCAGTGAGGGCGCCATTAACCCTTGACTTCGAAAAACGGGTTGAGACGATATGACATATGGGAATACGGCACACAAATAGTGCTGGTCGGCAAAATCGTGTTTTTCTCCTCATAGGAAAGAATACGCTTCTTCTGTTTGATTTCCCCTTGCAACTATAGTCTTGTCGGTTACAATATCGAAGTTGGAGGCTGCGTCAATCAGCGTGCTGTCAAACTTGACATACTTCAAGTGAACAGTGGTTAGGAGTCCCTAGTTCCATCTATCAATCGTGCTTCCCAAGAGAGGTTGGGGTTTGAGAACGGCCATTTGGCCGGAAACAATTGCTTTCCCGATACTAAATGCGGTTGGGGGGCTGCAGATATGTCTTGACGCCGCACCTTGGAGAAATACATAAACTCACATAAATATTTCATCATAGATCGCACGATTTTGTGGACGGAGTCCCCCGTAAATTATGCGGCTTTTCGGGGAAGAGGGCCTCCGTGAACTCGGGAGGGTTCTTTGATTTTCTTTGCCTCGATTTTAGAGAAATTGTTCCCGATATTCACGTGTGATGAAATTGGATTGCTGATTCTTTTCTACTGGGCGTTCAGGAGCAACACGATCCTCTTCATCTATAAATGCGCGTCTTGATGAAGTGCTTGCGCAGGATGTTAAAAGTATTCCTTTGTCAGCTCTACCTGGGGTTGACGTGACTCTTGTGGTAGCCGCTCCGTTAGTGTCTTGAGGAAGATAGGTATCTCTTTCTGAGTTGTAACCATGTCTGTCTGAGCCTTACGTGAACCTTTTGTCTTTCCATCAAATCAAATCAAGAGTGGCAAGAGGAGGTTGACTTCCTCTGGCTCCTCTAGTCTCTCGTCCCGGTGGTGGAGTAGCAGCGACTCTGGTGACTGTTGGAGGTGTCACCCTTGAAGAAATGTTGGGGTTGCGGCTCTGGCTCTGGTGACTGGAGGTGTAACGCTTGAAGAAACGTTTTCCGCGCCGCTGGTGTTGACATGTGGCGTATTAATGCCACTGGAAGAAACGTTAATACCAAGAGCAATCTCAGCGCTAGCGTTTTTAGGGTTTGTTGCTGATCCGTACCTGATTTCTACCATCTTGAGATTGGGATTGAAAAAATGAAATTGGAAATTGGTATTGCAACCGAGAGATTAATCTCCCACTGTGGTCGCCAATTGTTTGAGGGTGAAAACCGTTTCTGCTGATTTTGGTAATTTTGGGTGTGTGTAGGTGAGAAACGAATCTAAACCCTAAATAATGTACTGCACGAGAGTACTTTTGATTCGAGAGATCAATCTGTACATTCCTGGACTAAACCAAGAAATGGTCGTTTCAGGCTTGCTTCGGTCACAAAGTGAAGGAGAAGGGTTGGTCTTAGGGAGGGAAGCGAATAAAGTGTTGAGACTAGAATAGTTGATTCTGGAAGTGTGGGCGTTTTGTGACTTGTATCAGAAAGTTGAACTGGCTAGATGGATGAAAAAGCTATCAGATAATTTATGGATGTTGTATTGTTCTCCTGACCAAAACTTGTTGTTTGGTGGAAATAGGTGAGACCTATTTATACAAGTCATAGTGAAACGTACCCTGGTCTCGTAGGAAGTGGAAATGATTGAGTGGTGGAAGAAAAGAGTAACGTGTAGCTGTTAGACGTTATGCTTCCATGATGAGGGATGTGAATTCGTGTAACCGCCAGTCATTACGCTTCCATGATGAAGGAAATGAATTGTTTACACCGTTACTTTTCACCACCACTAATTATCCCACTTCATGACACTTTCTTGTAACGGGCGCATTGCACGCCGCACGCTGTAAACCTCCAGACCAATACCCTGATGAGCATCCCCCTGTTTATGACATATTTTGATGTCTCGAGTGTTTTCGTGGAAAACATGTAGCACTTTGCTACATGTGGCAAGTTAAAATCGAGAGGCTTGCTGCAGGTAAATAGCATGTGATGCTAGGCTCGTTTTGGCTAGTCGCCTAAAACTTGTCGCGAGCTTACCGGTTTAATGGCGAACTTCGACGGCCGAGATCGCATCTTATGAATAAGGGTAGCCGTTGATTGTGGCTACCTTGTGTTGGCACCTGACAATGACGCAGTGGCATTTCGGCATGACTTGTGCATGCCAGTGGCACGATGGTGCAAGTGGCGCCTGGCGTAGCCATGGTCATTGGGTTTAGGCGGTTGGTCGCCTAAGAGTTGCCACAAGTCCATCAGTTCGGTAGCGAACTTGGATGGCTGAGATTGCATCTCATGAAGAAGGATGGCCATTGATTATGGCCACATCTTGTTGTATAACGAAGTGGCGTCAGCCACATGCTAATGGCATGCCAGTGGCATAGCCATGGCATAGCGGTATGCGGTGATGTTGCGGTATGGCCAAAGCTAAAAATTGGCTCCGTAGCCAAATTTAGGGTTTGGCGCCGTGGAAGAATTCGTTGTGGAAGAATTAGCCGTGGAAGAATTAGGGCTTGGCGTGGCCAAGGTGTCGTGGAAGAATTAGCCGTGGAAGAATTAGGGCTTGGCGTGGCCAAGGTGCCGTGGAAGAATTCGCCATGGAAGAATTAGGGCTTGGCGTGGCCAAGGCTCCGTGGAGTCGGACCCACATGTGGCGTGGCAACATTGGCCCTGTTGCCACGCCAATCCCATTGCTCTGGGAACGTTATTTGACTTTGGTAGTAGCAATTTGCTCAAATTAGGGTTTGGCATGTCGAAACCCTAATTAGTGCACGTGGCGTGCGGCTGCGACATGACGCTAATTTTGTGCAAATGGCGCCATGGCTTTGCCAAAGGAACTATGGCAAGATCATAGTGTGGAAACGGCCATGAGAGTAGGAATTGCCGTGGGTGGCTATCTATGACAAGTTGCCACGAAGTGGCATATTTGCGAATTTGCCGCGGTAGAGTGACATGTTGGCATGCTACCACGGTAGAGTGGCATGTTGGCATGCCGACCAATATGTTGGTGTGGTAGGGCGCGTTTGGCTTGCAGTTAGTAAGGTGGCGCGGCAGAGTGCGTTTGGCCTTTAATGTATGGTGGCAAGTTCAGAGCAACTTGATTGGCCCAAAAAGGGGGAGGGGGGCCAACATAAGGCGCGACTATACTTCTGGTGAGAGTGTGGCGAGTTTAGAGCGACCTGATTGGTCGAGGAAATAGGGTCGGGGCGTGGCCAATGGCGCTAGCTGGCCTTGGGCATGGCCACGCCTCTTCTTGCTGCTGCGGCTCCCTGTTTTTCTTATTCTGAGCGAGGTTCTGCACCTACTAATCCATGGCAGATTAATTACTTAGTTTGCTTAGTCTTAATTTTGACAAGCAAGGTCTGGTATATTGCGCCTTAACTTCTGCAAGTTAGTCGGGACGATTGACTGAATTCTATGTGTCGACACAGAGCTCTTTTAAGTTCGTTGCCAGAGAAAGATGCTTTTACGATTGAATACCTTATGCAAAAATCTTATTCTTGATACTTGGAGATTCGTGCTACTCTGCTGTGAGTGAACATAAATCTTCATGCCATATCAACATTAAGAGTTCAGTAGGAGAACATAGCATAGAAGGCATTCGGAGGAACTTATATTAAGTGAATATACAGGCGCCGAAATTTGAGAACATCCGGGATTCGCTGATCTGGATAAATTTCATGTAAGTATATTGAGCGGCTCAATAAATATGCCAGTGGAGAGGTTAGCACACGTGGCTCTATTTCCTTGCAGAGTGACGTCACATCAGATGCAAGGTTTTACGATTTTAACCCTAATCTAAAAACCACCATCAACACCGAGGTGCGGGCATGATATCTTTACTATTTAACCATGCACGCAGCATATTACGTAGAATATTCCATGGTAGGTAAAAAGTAATTTTTTTACCGGCATGGTTTTTTTGGTTGTATACAATGCCGACACGCATTTCAAAATGGGGGATATTATTGGCCGCCGTGGCTGTAGTATGAATACTATGCCGGTACAGGTGCTGTCAACATTGTATTTATATTACGTCCATGCTGGCACCGAACTTTTTCAGCAGCAAAAATTGAAAATTCAAAGAAAAATAATCAATTTTTCAACACACTAGCACTTGTACCTGAGTATTGGGAGTGATTTTATGCTGAACTTGTTTACTTTCTTGTGTTGGTTCTTCACGAAATACTTCATGCTCATAAAAATCATGATCTAAGGGTGTTCCACAAATAATTGCAATTGTGAATCATTATCATTTGCAGAAGATCAAGATATACTTCTTGTTGTAGTTGAGCTAAAGATTCAGCAACAACTCTCTCTTCACTATCATCCACCATTTTCACCAAAAAAACTTTTCTCTCAATTTCCCCCCTCCTTCTACTCTCACCTTCACCCAAATAATATACACTAATCATTTATCAAATAATCTTATAAATTTCCTAATTATAATTATAATTAAACACTAAACCTGATTAGTGAGGGGTATATTAGGAATTAGTTAAACATAGGTAAGCGGTGACCCTGATTTGATATTTAAATCCCGTTTTTGTCCTTTTGATTTGCTTCCACCACTATTTATATACACAAGTCTTCCAAATATTTCCACAATATTCTCATTTATAGTATAAATTTATGTGATACATGGAGTATATGTGGATTTCCAACTAATGGCTTGAATTTTTTTCCTTATTTATGAGATGGCCTCTTCTTGCTTTCCATAGATAGAAGATATTATATTAATCATCCAAAGCTTGTACACAAGGTAAATTAAATTTCCAAATATGAAAATTGTTCTCATTATATAATATATACATCAGTGGAGCCCAAAAGATATCTCACCATTTTGAGAATTAATTCTAATTCCAACCGGACACCTTGGGTTTCCGAATTTTCCTCCATTTTACAAGTAAAGCACCGTATTTAGTGCAACCCATTAGATGCCTACACTTGGAAATTTTATCCAAATTTGTTGAGAATTTATAGAAGTTTTAAAAAAATTGAATTATGCAGAAATCCCATGGAAATTGTGAAATAATATATCTCACCATAGATAATACAATTAAATTTGAATAAGTTGATGTGAAAATGGTATTGCTTTATTAAAGTAAATCTGCATCAAGTTTGGTAATTTCTCAAAATTTGTAACTCAGTGTTCAATTGCATCAACCTAGATCTTATTGGAGCACTATAATCAATCTCCAATTTTTCCAATCTTCATATGAAAATTTACAATTAAGAACTTGAACATGACATTAATCAGTTAATACACTAAGTAACCAGGGTGAATCGTCTCAGTTGATTTAACCAACAAATGAAGAGATGATTTTGAACTAAATCTGTAACGATTGAGTTAATTTCAGAATCTGATCAAGTAAAAATAGTAGATGGAGGCAAACTCTTGGTAAGTTTTGGTGGAACCTGAAACAAGTCCTCCACAAATCTGTATAAGTTGTAGTTATGAAGAAAATGTGCAATCTGTGGTTTACCGATTGAATAATTTGTTGAAGTAAGTTTGGAAGGAGGTTTGAAACTCATTGTATACGAACCAAAGAATCATAAGACGGTGATGATGGCCATGGTATGCTCTCAGACACCATTGAAAAGAAAAATTAACAAACCTAAGAATGGAGCTTCAGAATCAAAGAGATTAAGCTCTCCCTGGTACCATGCTAAAACCTAATTTTGTGTTTCTTCTATAATCTCTTGTTTACAATTATGACTCGGGTTTTCTTAATTACGATCGTACTGAAGTAACTCATGACTCAGGATTTTTGTGGCAGTCTTAAATTTGTTTTGACAAAAATGCTTTCCCTAGGATTGGAGTCATTGGACACAAGACTTTGAGAATGTTATTTGACATCTAAAATCACTAAACCATTAGTTTTCTTATTATTAATAATGTATATGCGTATCTAATATATTACATTTATGTCACATAGTCATCTTTGTATCATATATACATTGTCGATTATGAATACTCAGTTCGCTATTTTACATACGATTTTCGATACACCAAAAAGAAAAACGAATCATTTTGTGATTAGCGATTTCAAAACCTTGATGGTATCAACTACTTAACGATAATAATAAAAGTTAGATGCAAAATTAGAACATGATTACTGTAGATATCATTTAACTTACACGTTCGCCATCTAAACGAGCATGTGAAAGTTAACTCAATAATCCCAGCAACACTTGGGTGCCCGAGAAGTAGGGGATCTCTCCTTTACTTACTTTGTCTCATCACGAGGGAGTCATAATCAACGGTGGAGATGAAGAACTAAGCCTTAGCCTAGGGACGTGGCTGCTGTAGGCGATTCGGAGACAACCGAGGCGTCCACTCAGCATTAAATGCAAAGATTATTAACCTAGACGCGTGGTCTTCGGGCACGTGGAATAAGCTTAGGTGTCATAGTCTGACTGGGGAAGGTCCGCGGTCGACGAAGGTACAAATATGTAAGGAGGAACATCAGATCACGATGCACCTGAAGACAACAAAGATGTCCCTGATTGAGAAGACGCTACAAATATTGAGCTTCACTTCTAAACAAGGGATATGAAATTAGTGAGATAGATCTAGAGAGCGCTTATATTATTGAATGCAAAAAGTTAGAGTTCAGGTTCTTAACTACTAGTTCTATTTAATACCTTGGAGAGCATTGAATACCTTGTAATATCACTCAAAACTTAATAAACACAACCACTCATGATAACTTAATAAACACAACTACTCATGATAACTTAACTTACTTTATTATCTTATTATCTTATTTAGCATGTTGCAATCTATATCTTGAATACCTTTTATTTACACAACATTATCAGTTTAATTGAGGCATCTTTACAACTTAGTATACGATCCTTTGAGCTATCCATATTACATAAATTACCGGAAAATTAGTAGTCACAATTACCATAGAAACAATTGCGGCAAATAATAATCTACCCAATGGACTAATTGGTCGGACATGAAAGAAAAGAACTCCATTTTATGCACACTTTTTAACGAGTGTGCATTGTGCACTCAGCATTTTAATCTCCGCTAATGTAACCACGAGTGTCTTGTGACGAGGGTCGAAATCCTAAAACCGGAAGATAACGAGGTCCTTGGTGGCTAATCATCCAATTTGATTATATGTCATATATACATACATTTTTCAGAGGAGTGTACACAGATACATGCATTTTTCAGAGGAGTGTACACAGAAATGGACATAAGTAGAAGTACCCGATCAAAATAGCAACCGGGCAAGCCAGACAAGCATGACAGGCGTCCGCCTAGTCTCAAGGGGAGCAAAAAAGGTCACGGAGTACTTTGTACACGGTAGGCCCCTACCAGTCTACCCCTGTGGTGAGTGAGCACTCCATCTTTACCCTTAACAATCTCAGTTAAAGCCATAATAAATCTAATCACGAGGGCAAGATTATAATTCCGCGTCTAGCTCACCCTGTTGTTTTGCTCGATTGCTCATTTGCTCTCTTCCTCGGCAAAACAGAAGGAATTTTGTTTGAGAGAGATGAAGTCAATGATCAAAAGCTGAAACACTAATCAATCTCTTCTTCTTCTTCTTCTTCAACATCATCGTATGAGTAGCAGTTTACGTTTACTAGCAGAACTATACAAGGTAAGGTTGTTGGAACCCTAGTTTATAGTTCTTCAGTTCCTGCTAAATGTATGGGCTAAAGCTTTAATAAGAATGTAATCAGTTTAAACTTTGAAAGAAGTTCAATAATATCTCATAGATAAGCAATCTATCCCTTGGATTGCTTCACTTCATTTAAGAATTTTGATTTCAACTTTCTGAATTTGGGGTTGAAATCTTAAATCTAGCAACGTAGTGAAGCCATAGTGCTCAAATTTTTACTTGTCAGTTGATGATATGCTGTTTTTATTCCTACAATTTTAGTTTTACAGGTGACATATTTTCAAGCCATTTGTGACAGAGTTTTGGATTTATGTATTTATGCTGAGAAATGACGCTGCTGATTTATAGTTTTATACTTTAGGGAGTTTGGGGATAATAAATTTGTTTCCTTTTTTGGAACTATCATTCATACACTAATTTTACTATCAATATTAACTCTTAAAGCATAGATGAAATATATATTGCTAATGTATGATATCCAAGGATTTTAAATATCTGATACGCATATTGTTATGCTGAAGATTTCGAGAAAATGAGGGAGATGCCAAGGAAAGTGTAGCTGTATTTCTTTTTTTGTTAATTTGAGATTTTCCCCCGTGAAAGAACAGTTGTATCAGTGACTAAAACATAATACTAAGTCCTCGGCAAGCAAGCTGATGCAATAAATTTGAATCTCAAAACTTCCTTCTTCCTCTTCAATGTGCACAAACAGATTCCACATTTCGTTCGAGCTGTTCTGCTAGTAACTATATTAGTGGAATTGGAGTATATTAATTATGCAATTTTGTTTAAGTGTTTGGGTTAAGGTATTACTCATAACTTAGCCTCGGGTACATTAGATTACCATATATAGGGCTTTATTAGCTTCGGCAACCATATCATAACTACATTTAGTGGTTTAAACATGCAATCTAACATTTGAGGGATATGATACAGAAAGACACAGCAAGGATACTCGGTCACCTTATAAGCTCATAAAAAAATTATTTTTTATTTGACTAGTCAGTGTTCAGCACTTTTTTCATATTTTTTGTTATCATATTGTTCTAAACTGGGGAAACCATGATCACAGGAATGGATTCCAGCAACTCGCAGCCAGAAGTAGACAACAAGGGTGAAGGAACACAGTTCCAGTGGACTCAAGAAATGGACGAGTGCATGATAAAAACATTTGTTGAGCAAGCAAGGCTAGGTCACAGAGAGGAGAAGGGATTCAATGATCAAGCCTATGATGCTGTTTCAAAAGTTTTGGCTGATAGGCTTGATGCTGATGTATCTAAGAAGTGTATAAATCATCGTCTTAAAACACTTCAAGCTGAACACCGCATGGTTAGGACATTAAGGGAGCAAAGTGGATTTGAGTGGGACTCAACTAAAAACGAAATCGTAGCATCGGATTCTACATGGAATGACTACATCAAGGTACAAATCAAATACGTCTTAAGTAGGTAAGATGAAATGAAAACTTCAACCCTAACGCTAATATATGCATATCTTTTATATATGAATTTTTTGTTGCCTCTTACAGGCTCATCCAGAGTCCAAATGCTGTCGTGGAAGGTCATTCAAATGGGATTCTGATTCGTTAGATGTTATGATAGGTAATGATAATTCCACTGATGGCTTTGCTATAGTTGCTTATGATTCTAGTGATTCAGAACCGGAAGTTGAAGAAGGAAAGGTTAGACAACTTAGGTGGACCCAGGAAATGGATGAATGCATGATAAAGATATTGATTGAGCAAGAGAAGTTGGGCCGCAAAGGGGACAGGGGTTTCAAAGATCAAGCATATAATGCTGTTACCAGGGGTTTGTCTGATTGCCTTGGTGTTGATGTGTCTAGAAGTCATATAGATAATAGATTAAGAACATTTCGTACGGAATACCGAATGTTTCGTACTCTCAGGGAACAGAATGAGTTTGACTGGGACCCAGTAAAAAATAAGCTCACTGCCTCGGATTCTATATGGAATGAGTACATAAAGGTATACTTAGATATCCAATTTCATTAAGTATCTTGTTAGATTGATTATTTGTGGTAGTATCTTGTATATTAAACGTTTTTTCATTTGCAGGCACACCCAAAGTTCAAGTATTATCGTGGAAGAGCATGTAAATGGAACTATGAGTCACTGAGTATTATTTTAGGTGATAATCCTGCTACAGGAAGCTTTCCCTTGGCTTGTATTGATTCTAGCGACTCACAACCAGAGGTAGACAATAAGAAGAAAGGAAGACAACTTAGGTGGACTCAAGGAATGGACGAGCGCTTGATTGAAACTGTTGTTGAGCAAGTAAGATTAGGTGGAAAAGGCGAGAAGGGCGGGTTTAATGATCAAGTTTATAATGCTGTTAGCAAAGTTCTGGCAGAGCGACTCGATGTTGATGTTGGTAGGAAGCATATAGACAATCGGCTTAGAACACTTCGCACAGAATATCGATTGTTCAGTACTTTGAGAGGGCAGACTGGATTCTGTTGGGACCCCGTTAGAAGTATGATTACTGCACCAGTTGGTGTATGGAATGAGTTCATTAAGGTACGAATTTAATTCAATTAAGTTTTGAGAACTGTTCTTTTTCGTTGTACACACCGGTTACACTTCTCCTGGTGCTCCAATTCAAGCTGATACCTGCTTTTTTTTTGGTGAAGTTAACTTCATCTAATGTAGATAGTCCTCATAAGAATATTACATAGTTTTAAAACTTTTAGCCCCATCAGAAGTTAGTAGAATGAAGCCACCAAATTTCTATGAAGATGATCTACTGAGAGATCATCGTCGCAGAATGGGAGCTGGTATTATCTACAACTCTGCGTATTCAGTAGTGTACTTGTAGTGGTATGAACAGTGGCTGTTTAATACAAGTTTTTAGTGTATGATGAATGGAGTTATAAGGCTGGGTGAAAGTATTAATTCATGTACTGGATTTTCTGTTGTTTTACAGGCACACCCAGAATTTAAGACATGTCGTGGTAGGTCATGCAAATGGGATTACGAGTTTTTGGCTATTATTTTTGGCAGTGATCACCTCGTAATCAACCACCAAGTTACCGACAGCTTTTCCATTGATGGTGTTGATGCTGATATTACCTCAACTCCAGTTGAGGGTGTAGGAGATGCTGATGAGTTTCCATTGATTGGAGAGGATTTGTGCTTAGATAACATCAATGAGGAGACGGATAGATCAAGCCAGGACCTAAGAAGGAAACAAACGCCTATACAACAGAGGCGGTTCAAGAAGCCACGTACATCTGATATCGTGAGGGAAGTGATGGAAGCAGTGAAAACCCAGATAGGCGGGTTAGCTAAATCAGTGGACGGGTTGTCATTTGCGAAAAAATTGTATTCAGAGGTCATGAATGTTGAAGGATTTAGTCCAGACTTCTTAGACCGTGCTTTCGAGATTTTGAAGAGGGATGGACATGGTGCAGAAATATTTCTAGTGAGGAATGAGATGTATCGGAAGCGAATGTTGAAAGAATTGTATCAGAAATATGCTGACAATTGTGGAGGTAGTAGCCGGACAGACCAAATTTGAAACCCTTGGCCGGTTAATCTGCCATGTTTGCGAAGTTCTATATGTAATAAATGTTTTTCTTTTTTAGTTGCATAGGTTAAAATGAAAAATAGAATATATAAAATTGCCCCATTTTCCTATATTTCCTTAAGAATTGCGCAAAATGTCCTATATGCACTTCTACGAGGGATTTTGAGAAGTTATTAACAAAAATCTCCCTCTCGTAGACATTAATTCCAAAACTAGTATGTAACCCGTGCTACGCACCGGGGCTGATGAGAATTATCAATTGGTGTGGCGGGGCTTCGCCCCGCTCCCGTTGCCCAAATGTATTTAAACATTTTCAAAAAAATCTTGGTTAATTCGACTATTTTTAATGGACACAAAAGTTTTTCAAAAAAATCTTGGTTAGTTCGACTATTTTTAATGGACACAAAAGTTTGATACCTCAACTATTTTTTTTAGTAATTAAAATGTTACATGTATAGTTTAAAATGATTTGCACACTGCGAAAGTATGAATTCTAGATAAATCTATTATATACACCTTTTACAATAGAAACTAAAAAGCATCAACTAAATGTTTTATATATTGATGTAGCTAAAATTTTGTTTGAATTGTAGCCAAGATGGGAAGGATTTTCAAACATCTGTTCACTACTGTTCATCAAGGAATAAGGATTAAAAAGACCTAATTTCTTTTAAATTGTTTAGGTCTGGTCTAAATTAACATGATAACAAAAAGTTAGATTAAATTTTATCAATAGTATAAAGCAGAGTTTAGCTAACTTTGCCTATCTGAGTGGTGGTCAGGATTTATCCTTGGCAAAGATAAATCAAAGGCTGTGGTTCTCCGTGCCACACCCTACAAGTCGCACACGTGGTGTTCATTCCAATATTATGAATTTAAAATGAATACTCAAGTCAAGATATGGAATTTCAAAAATTATAACGGGGAGGTTTGAACTCATGACCTATTGTGTCATAAGAGTGGCCTCTAACCATTGTTCCACCTTGGTTGGAATTGATAGAAAAGATAAATCAACAGTGGTTGTTTGTTCAACTTAAATATTAATTAGTATAAGTGTTTTATTAATTAGTATAAGTGATTTGTCTAGAGAGAAAATAAATCTATGGTTATGGTTTGTTCAACTTAAATATTAATTAGTATAAGTGTTTTATTAATTGGTGTCTCATTAATTTCTCATCATAAATGATTTATTAATTTTACATCATAAATATCCCTTAATTAATATTAATACATATCTCCATCAATAAATAATAATTTTGACAAAAATTATTTCAATAGATATTAGTGGTGGTGGTGGTAGTAGAGGAAGAAGTAAGTGGTGGAAGCGGTGGAAGGTGTTACTAAGTGGTGGAGGCGGTAACATTAGTTTTGGTGTGGAAGAAATAGTGGCGTTGGATGGTTTTAATGGCGGTGGTATTGGTTTTTTCTTTTTGAATCAGAAATAATAATTTTTTTTACATGACGGGTAACATTGTATTGTGAAAAGTATAGTTGGTTGTTTTTGACACGATCAAAAAAGGCGGATAACAAATACTTTTGGGATGATACCAAATCATATAAGACAAAATGGTTGTTTTTGGTACCACTTTGCTATCTTTGGTAACCGTCAGGACGCATGATTTTCAGTATTAACAAAAAACATATAGTTGAATAAATTAATTGACGACCTAAGTTTGTTAAATCTAAACTTTATACATGACGTGTGGGATCAAAAGTTATAAGTGTGCCCAATATTCTACCAGGGATGGAAAATGGTGGTGGTGGAGAAAGAAGTGATATCTGGTGGTTTGTGGTACTGGCCGATTTTGATGAGTAGTAATTGACTATGTTAATTATGTGCTGCTACAAAAGGATAACACTATAAATTAGAATTGTAGTTGATCGTCTTAATGCTAATATAAACTCGGTTAAAATACATGAAAATTAAGAAGAAGAAAAAAACATTTGGATGTCACGTTATATAATAAATAACACTAAAAACTACATATTTAGTATCAAGGTTTCTCCGTCCAATAGATAAATCAAAGGTTGTATTGAGATCCCGTAAGCGGATGGCGAGTTGGTCTTGGATTTACGAATGATAATGAATATAATGAAACGCTCCCCTCTCGGTTTCTCCAATGAAAACCGAAACCTTCTAAAAAATTAATCAATCAAACAACACTTAGATGGAACGCATCACCACCAAAGTGTAAACTTCTCCGAATTGCTACATATCCGGTGAAATATCTCTGATTAAGGGTGATTTCGTCCTACCGTAGTTTTTAACGAGGCATGCAATTAAATCTCTAATAGTGATTTTAAAGGTATTTAATAATTACAAAATTCTCTTATAAGTTTTGTTTATGCAAGTATTGATTTAACTTGGGTTCTTTTACATTTTTGTGTTAAGTTGATGACTTTTTAATTTGAATACATGTTTGGTTAACAAACTTTGATACATATAGGGTATTTTCTTTGTAGAACCGATGTTAGTCTCTCATTTTTCCCGTTAGCACTTTGTTTCGATCCCGTATTTGTAGACATTATTTGACTAATGTTGGGAGTATTTGTTTAATCTCAAGGCCGATTAAACCCAATGTGTGTTGTATACATTGAAGGCGACAAAAGTTTGTGTCGGCTCTACCTTGAAACTAATAATTTTTCTTCGGAAGGTTAGTTGAATTTATGTAGATACAAATATCAATATGACTATGCTCTTTAAAACTCCAAATTACTTGAGTAACACTAGATGTGAGAACGTCATTCATGCACTACTTAGCATAGTTGGTGTGAAATCTTTTTATCCACGAATTTCTTCAATTTTATGTTATCAATATGATTGAGAAAGAATCTTACACATATTTTGATTTACTATTATAAGTTTATTTTTTCAACTCACATGTGTATATCTCAGCCTTCCAATAGCCAAGGGTTCTTCATTTTTATAACTCTCACATTTGCAAAAATAAATAAATAGTGTTTATCTATAGTAGGGAAAATATTATGGGTTTTTGCTTCACTCCTTAGAGCCTTAGTTATCAATAATTTCGGAACAAATGTATTCATAAACATCATGGAGTTGGATTGGCAGTTTAGGTATATGTACTGCTAGATGAAATATTCTTTTTGAAGTTTAAAATTATGGTATGATGGAACAATAAATGGGGAATTTTTTTATTTATTGTATTTTTTATTTTATTTTCATGTTGGCACAACATTATTACTCCGTCCAGATAATAAATTGGAATAACATGCTTAAGTAAAAAATAAAAAGATCAGGTAACCCATTTTGTTTCCCAAAACCTATTTGAATATCAAAATAATTACTCACGAATAAAATGAAGCAAGAGGATTGTGAACAATATCGTATTAGAGACAAAACATCCCGTGCCGTTACGGCACGGGTTAAGATCTAGTAAATTATACAAAGTATAACTGAAGCATATATACTATCTAATATCTTAATTATTGTAATGAAATCCATTTAATTAAAAAAAATCACGACTTAAGCCTAAACTTGATTATCGTCCTTAAATAGTTCTAATGAAATTCAATTAATTTAAAATTTCCACGACTTAAACCTAAATTTGATTATCGTCCTTGAAGCCTAGATATACAATTATATATTTTTATATTT